>JACXGI010000927.1:13651-34161 GCA_016801175.1 Esox masquinongy
GTGTGTGTGTGTGTGTGTGTGTGTGTGTGTGTGTGTGTGTGTGTGTGTGTGTGTGTGTGTGTGTGTGTGTGTGTGTGTGTGTGTGTGTGTGTGTGTGTGTGTCACCAAGACGTTAGCAGCAGATCCTTTATGTCCTGTAAGTTGCGAGGTGGGTCCTCCATGGATCGGGCCTGTTTGTCCTGCATATCCTGGTGCCATGTGTTCTCCAGGTAAGCAATGCATGCTCACCCGACCATCCACGTGATGTAAAAGAAAACGTGATTCCTCAGACTAGGCCACCTTCTTCCATTGCTCCGTGGTCCCGTTCTGATGCTTACGTGCCCATTGTAGGCGCTTTCGGCAGTGGACAGGGGTCAGCATGGGCACCCTGACTGGTCTGAGGCTACGTAGCCCCATACACAACAAACTGCGGTGCACTGTGTGTTCTGACACCTTTCTATCAGTACCAGCATTAACTTTTTCAGCAATTTGAGCTACAGTAGCTCATCTGTTGAATCAGACCACATGGGCCAGCCTTGCTCGCCACGTGCATCAATGATCCTTGGCCGCCCATGACCCTGTTGCCAGTTCACCGCTTTTCCTGCCTTAGACCACTTTTGATAGATACTGACCACTGCAGACCGGGAACAAGAGCTGCAGTTTTGGAGATGCTCAGACCCAGTCATCTAGCCATCACAATGTAGCTCTTGTCAAAGTCGCTCATAGCAATTTTATCAGTGTTATTCACTTCACCTGTCAGTGGTCATAATATTATGGCTGATCGGTGTATATATTTTTAAGTGACGCATGCGAAACCCTCTATTAGTCAACATGGGGAAGTTCGGAGAACACACAAATGAAATGAAACAAAAGGATGTTGACCTTCATAAATTAAAAAAAAAATAATAGGTACACCTAATAGTTCTAATTTCCACCAATATAGCATTAATAATTAAGAATGTTTAATCCACTGGAACTGACGAACCTGCCTGAAAAAGAACCCAAATGTATTTGGCACCATGAATATTAAGGAGGTGGTTTGGGAGGTAAATTTTTTTCCAAGGAACACAGTTGGAGAATTAGAGAATTTGATTAAATGTTCGGGTCACGATCTCTCCAATACTACAGTAATACACCACCTCCATTCAAACAAGCTGTTTGGATGTATTGACTTTGCCTATTGTCATTGCAGGGCTCAATGTCAACATGTTTTGCCCAGTGGGGCCAGTGGGTTTGAAACTTACTGGCCCCAAAAAAATGTTTACTGTCCCTCCTTACAAAAGATCTAATTTATCAGTGTTACAATATATAAGCAAATATTTTTGTAACGTAACATGTTTAATCCTTTATGAAATGCATTGTGGATATATAAAACATTAAAAAATATTTTTATATTTCTTTTCATCATATTTCTAATTATAAAAATGAATAAAAAGATAACAGTCAACAAAACATTTGATTTTAAACAAAACACTAACTCATTCATACCCGGGGAACAAGGCGTATGGCTGGTCCATCTTAGTTACTATGTATGCGGTCGTTATAAGTCGTGCAATCACCCAATGGGCATCTGCATTTAAATTCCTGATCCATACGACCAAGGGCCCTGAAGACAGATTGTCAGCCACCCGCTTGACTGTCATGCAGACCAGGCGCTGTTAGCTATTGCCATGGCTGGTCAGGGACTGTTTGCGAAAGTTGTCAGTGCCTTTGTAAAAAGACCCACATTTGGCCACTCTAGTCGGGAACTTAAGACAGACGACACAGTGCATCTGAGTTCCATCAAAGTCGAAACAGGTAAATTTATTTCTTGCACTGAGAAAAAAAATGTTTGCTTTCTTTTGAACTCGTAGTTATCCTTCGCTGCCTTCTTCAATTGAGTGTCTCATGCAAGTTTTTAAATGTTCTATTGAAAAACAATACCAGACAGCCACGCGTCACATCACTCCTCAACTCTTAACTGGCCAACAGCACGCGAAATGAGCTGCAAGGTAGTTCTTTGTGCGTGTGCCAGATTATGAAACAACTGGAGGATGTCGAGTTTATAATGCAATTATTTTTTCCAATCTCAATTTTTATTGCAGTGACTTGCTAGTTAGTCCCGATTTGACTTTTCACTGGCCCGGGGCCGTCGTTATTGTCGAGCCCTGTGTTGGAACTTTGGGTTTCAAGAGTTAGTTAAACAAATGTGTGTACTGTTCTGACCACGTGTCAACATTTTCTCACCTTTACTGTTAAGGTCAAACTACGGTGCAATCTTGCACTGTGACATAATCCATTCTGTTTCCTGCATGAGTCAAATTTGGTGTGAGTTGTGCATACAAGGATCTGTACTTAGCTAGATATGACTTGTCTATCAGATAACCAGTAAGGTTAATCAGGTAGTCTTATCAGGAGTAGACATCTATAAACATTTGTGTGAAAGAGGTGGTTCAGTACCACTGATGATATCATTATTGTTGGGAGAGGCCAGTCAAAGGTGCTTATATTGGATGTGGGCTGCTTATTTGACCTCCACATGGAGCATACTGACAAACTGCTCAAATATCAGCCCCTACTATTATGCCTAAAGAGCCTCAGTGGAAGCTTGCACTACAGATTTTCGGTCTTAACCTGAATCTCAAACCAGCCTCTCACCCCTACCAATATGGAAGGAGGACCCCTTTATTGCGATTTAGTTGCTGACAGAACTTTTGGGAAAACTTTACATTGTCCATTTTCCCACAGCGCACTTTGCTTACCCTTCCCATTGTATATCAGCCTGTTGGTGTCAAGAGCAGAACCAAAACCAACTCTGTTTTCCAGGGTCTCTAGTGAATATTATTTTTTATCTCCAAATAGGGCTGGACAATACTTCGATAAATGTCATTATAGAGTTTTTTTTTAATATTTAAATTTAAAAAAAACACATGTAAAATCATTTGGGGGACAAAAATGAATACAAACACAAGTACATAAATACTAACATAATTTTGGTTATTAGAATATTGGTTCTACAGACTAAGGAAGTGTCACTGAGAGGGGACCAACCACTTCTGTAATATGAAACAGCAGTTGAGTACGCTGATAGCATGACTTGGCATGCAGCAGAACAACTATAGTAACAGTATATAAAACAGAATATATTGTGTTTTTGTAAAGGATATTTTAAGATAATAATGATGACATACAGTTGTGCTCATAAGTTTGCAAAGCCTGGCAGAAATTGTGAAATGCTGACATTGATTTTGAAAATATGACTGATCATGCAAAATACTTTTTTATTTAAGGATAGTGATCATATGAAGCCATTTATTATCACATAGTTGTTTGGCTCCTTTTTAAATCATAATGATAACAGAAATCGCCCAAATGGCCCTAATCAAAAAATGTACATACCCTTGAATGTTTGGCCTTGTTACAGACACACAAAGTGACACACACAGGTGAAAATGGCAATTAAAGGTGAATTTCCTGCACCTGTGGCTTTTTAAATTGCAATTAGTGTCTGTGTATAAATAGTCAATGAGTTTGTTAGCTCTCAGGTGGATGCACTGAGCAGGCTAGATACTGAGCCATGGGGAGATGAAAAGAACTGTCTAAAGACTGGCATAACAAGGTAATGGACATTTATAAAGATGGAAAAGGATATAAAAAGATATCCAAAGCCTTGCAAATGCCAGTCAGTACTGTTCACTTGTTAAGAAGTGGAAAATTCGGGGATCTCTTGATACCAAGCCAAGGTCAGGTAGACCAAGAAAGATTTCAGCCAAAACTGCCAGAAGAATTATTCGGGATTCAAAGAAAAACCTACCGGTAACCTTCGGAGAAATAAAGGCTGCTCTGGAAAAAGACGATGTGGTTGTTTCAAGGAGCATAATACGATGATACTTGAACAAAAATTAGCTGCATGGTCGAGTTGCCAGAAAGAAGCCTTTACTGCGCCAATGCCACAAAAAAACCCGGTTAAAATATGCCGACGACACCTTGACACGCCTCACAGCTTCTGGCACACTGTTGTTTGGAGTGACGAGACCAAAATAGAGCTTTATGGTCACAACCATAAGCGCTATGTTTGGAGAGGGGTCAACAAGGCCTATAGTGAACAGAATACCATCCCCACTGTGAAGCATGGTGGTGGCTCACTGATGTTTTGGGGGTGTGTGAGCGCTAAAGGCACGGGGAATCTTGTGAAAATTGATGGCAAGATGAATGCAGCATGTTATCAGAAAATACTGGCAGACAATTTGCATTCTTCTGCACGAAAGCTGCGCATGGAAGGCTCTTGGACTTTCCAGCACGACAATGACCCTAAGCACAAGGCCAAGTTAACCCTCCAGTGGTTACAGCAGAAAATGGTGAAGGTTCTGGAGTGGGCATCACAGTCTCCTGACCTTAATATCATTGAGCCAATCTGGGGAGATCTCAAACATGCGGTTCTTGCACGACGACCAAAGACTTGGCATGACCTGGAGGCATTTTGCCAAGATGAATGGGCAGCTATACCACCTGCAAGAATTCGGAGTCTCATAGACTACTATTACAAAAGACTGCATGCTGTCTTTGATGCTAAAGGGGGCAATACACAACATTTAGAACTAAGGGTATGCAGACTTTTCAACAGGAGTGAGTTTTTTTTTTTTTGTTGCCATGTTTTGTTTTATGATTATGCCTTTCTGTTATGACCTACAGTTGAATGTGAATCCCATAAGAAATATAAAAGACATGTGTTTTGCCTGCTCAGGCATGTTTTCTTTACAAATGGTACATATATTACCAATTCTCCAAGAGTATGCAAACTTTTGAGCACAACTGTATATTTGCAAATAAATACACTGCTCAAAAAACTGAAGGGAACCCGTAGTCATCACAGTATAACACCAAGTAAGTTAAATGTCTGGGATATGAATCTGTCTCTTTAGGAAGCATAAGCGATTTGTGAATCAATTTCACCTGTTTTGGTGCAAATGAAAGTGACACAGGAGCACTGGCGAGGCAACAGCAAGACATCCCTGAAAATGAGAATTGTTTTGCAGGTGGTGGCCACAGACAATTGCTCTCTCCTTATCCTTCCTGGCTGATTCTTCCCTTGCTTTGCATTTTGCTAGTGTCTTTGTCACTACTGGTAGCATGAGGCGGTACCTGCACCCCATTCAGGTCACACAGGCAGTCCAGCTCCTCGCAAGAAGGTTTGCTGTGTCTCCCAATAGTCTCAACAGGAGGAGCACTGCCAGAGCCCTATAAAATTACCTCCAGCGGGCTACTGGTGTGCATGTTTCTGTCCAAACTGTCAGAAACAGACTCCATGAAGGCCCAATGTCCTCTACTGGGACCTGTGCTCACATCCCAGCATCGTGCAACTCGATTGGCATTTGCCAGAGAACAGAATTGCCAGAATTGGCAGGTCCACCATTGGCGCCCCGTTCTCTTCACAGATGAGAGCAGGTTCACACTGAGCACGTGGTAGGTGTGAAAGAGTCGTGGTGAACGTTATGCTGCCTGCAACATCATCCAGCATGAGCAATTTGATGGTCAGTGGTCTAGGGAGGCATATCCTTGGAGGGTCGCAAAGACCACCACATACTAGCCAAGGGTACCCTGACTGCTGTTATGTACCAGGATGAAATCCTCAGACCCATCGTCAGACCTTACGCTGGTGCAGTCGGCCCTGGGTTCCTCCTGGTGCAGGACAATGCCTGGCCTCGTGGCCTGAGTGTGTAGGCAGTTCCTGGATGGCGAAGGCATTGATGCCATTGACTGGCCGTCATGTTCCCAAGACCTGAATCCAATTGATAACCTCTGGGACATTACGTATCGGTGCATCTGACGCTGCCAAGTAGTGCCACAGACTGTCCAGGAGCTCCCTGATGCCTTGATCCAGGTCTGGGAGGAGATCCCCCAGGACGCAATCCGCCTTCTCATCAGGAGCATGCCCAGACATTGTCGGGAGTGCATACTGGCACGTGGCTCAAACGGCACAAACCGGCACAATCGAAGCACAAACAAACAAGACTATTTTGGTTGAATTTGGAGGATGTTGGGGGTTGAGTGTCCTCAGAATGACCAATTTTATTTAATATCTAAAAAATGACACAAACGACGCCCAAATGATTGAACCTATTTTGAGTAAATTTTGAGCATGTTGGGGGGCTGAGTGATGTCATCGCCTATAGTTAAATGTCTAATATAAAAAACAGCACAAACAAAACTGTTAACGGCACAAACCGGCACAAACAAAGCACAAACAAAAAAGACTTTTGGTTGAATCTGGAGCATGTTGGGGGGCTGAGTGACCTCAGAATGACCTGTAAAATATTCTTTAGTATCTATAAAATGATAGCAGCACAAACAAAACTTTTAACGTCACAAACCAGCACAAACGGAGCACAAACGATTAAGCCTATTTTGCCGAAGTTTTGCATTGGGTCGGGGGCCAACTTCACAGGTCTACTGATGGAGTTCCTTAATAATTTGTAGGTCCAAACATTTGGTCATGGCGGTTGTCTGTGTGAGAAGACAACCACTATTGATGACTTCAGGCAGATGAATCAATCATATGTATTTATAAAGCCATTTCAGCAGTTGTCACAAAGTGCTTTTACAAAATACCCAGCCTGAAATTCCGCTATATCTAAGGCTGAGTCTGAGCGGAAAATGGTGATTTTTGTCCTTAACTAGGGCACCCCACCTCAGAAAAAAGACTGCAAGTTACACTTTCTGCTAATGTATTTACCGTAATGGCTTATATTGCCTGGTTTGCAAGATTCTGCTGATCACAGTGAAAGAAACATGGTACAGCTAGCACAAATATAACCGAATCAGGCAACACATAATGACATCACCAAATTCAATCACGCCCACGTGATAATAGACTCAAATGGGTTGCCTGTGTAATCTCTCCCCAAATCCAACAAGATCAGAGACAGCCCCAGCTGTCCAAAACATTGTCAGGTTAGAAGAGTTATCAATGAATACTGTTAACTGAGATTTGGCCTCTGATCAGTTTAGATTCCTATACAAAGGGACATGGTTAGACAAATCAATAAAAATGCTTGGTCCTAAGAAATGGCCTATGTGGAGGGACAGAGGGAGAGATCGATACGGATACTTGGCTCTTGTTTTTGGCCGGGGCTGTCAGACTCATGTCATTGTTCCAAATCAGCAGTGTGGAATTGATGTGCTTAGTCTGTGGTCCGATGAAGGCCACAGATACAAAGCCTCTCGGTTGTTGTCATTCTGTTCGACCCAGGGCCATGGTCATTCAGGCTTAACATTTTTGAAAATGACAATATACTGTACCCGTTTTTTTAATCTAACAATTCAAGTAAAATTTATGAGATTATGATGTAATAACATCTGATTTTGAGCGTTTTATAACACCCTTCTGGGGGAGGGTGTTTTGTCTAGTTCAGGTTATTTTTTTTCTATGTTTCTGATTTCCATGTTTTCTGGTCCACTCAAAGCAAAAAAAGAAAAACAACACGAATGGATGATTTAAGTCCACAGTTATGCTTAAACCATCTCAGTACACAACTTTTGAGATACATGCATCTTCCGATATAGCCACAAAATGAGCCATTAAGCCTGGTAATTAGTTAGCTGTCAATGTTTATTGTTGTTAACTGTTTCCTGTGCTGCAGCTCAAACTTGTTGGTTTCTGGTTCCCAAATAAAATAATCAACTTTATCATGCATAACGACTTAATGGAGCATGTATAATCACAATGATACAATGATTACATATTGGTCTTTGCTCACCCTCTGTGCCGTGGGGGACAAGCACAAATTCAGTTTTTCAGGGGAACAGGAAAGTTGTTAACAAGAAGATACCAATCTCAACTCCTCCAACACGTTTACTGGATTGGTCGAACAATGCAGATTGTGTTTTCCTGACTGGTTTAATGTGGAGACTGTGACAGCTGAACTTTTTCTAATACAAATGCTTAAAATCAGCCGATTGTTCTTGTGTTTGAATTGATTTAATCACCATAATATGGATATTTATTTTACCCAGCACCGTCTATCATGCCCAAGGAGTTATGTAAAACATAAACTCAACTCATGCTATCATACTGCCCCATCTAAACACTAAAATTATCACATCTATTGTGCTTGATAATGTGCTTTAGTCCAACCCTTTTCAAATACACTGAGTAGCGCTACACAGAAGTTTGACCTAGCTTGTGTCACTTCCTGTTTGACTCACTTCCTACCCTCAGGGCCGCACGGGCATGAGTTCAAGATGAACGGACCCAACCGAGAGTGGCTGTGGCATCAACTGGCTCCTGGCAGCAAAGGGAACAGACACACACACACACACACACACACACACACACACACACACACACAGTCTGTCTACGATGATTCAGTTGTTGTTGTTTCATTTACATTTAGCTAGACCTACCTCTACAGTACAGAGCACAATGTTTCACTGCTGCAGGAATAAGGTAAATTAGGCTGGCTGTGTTGAAAGGGTCGGTTAAAGACTCTTGGCATTTGACTGAGTACTACTGAGTTCATCTACCTTTTTGTAAATGTGGTAGGAGTATATGGTAGGGTTTTACTGTGTCAATATCATCCTTAAATGCATGAATTTTGAGGTGCAAATTATGTGAGGGATGTCTTTTAATAATTTAGGTATCTCGTATTGGATGAAATGAGAATTGGGTTTGCTTGAGGAGCGTGGCTGCTGTGATTGTGCAATGCTGAGGGCTGTTCCATATGATTTTCATCAACTTTTGACAGTTTTGATTTGAACAAAACATATTGTCCATAGTGAAATTGGTGAAAAAGTGACTTATTGGACATTCTGAAAATTCATCCCAAACTTTACTGGTCAGCTTGCTTGTCTTTATCACTGAAAAACACATTCTGTTGACTTTGAGTAAAAATAAAGCTTACAAACAGGGGTTTCAAACTGTTGTGATTTATTTTGTAAAACTAAATATATAAAATAATGACAACTTTATCATATATGTATTAATAAAATGTTTTCATCTTCATTTGTTAGCTCAAATGCTATTTTCATGTGCGTGTGCGTGTGCGTGCGCGCCATCAAGACACCTCAAACTCTAGAATATTGAGTAGATATCATGTTTTGGTTAATAAATTTATGAAAATGTGAAACAAGGTTTCAAATTATACTACACAGGCGTTTTGAGTTCCATAGATTTTGGAAACCTGTTGCATTCTTTTTGTTGAAGGTAACTCTCATCGAATTTCTGTTCCAGTGGTTTCCTAACATATTTGCAGGGGTCAGAAAAAATGGTTCATTTTATTAATTATATTTTCTATTATTGAAAAATATAATTCCAAGTTTATATTGTATCAAAACCGATGACCATTACAACTCAATTAATTAGGATGGGATAAAATTGGGTCTAAAGTACTAAATCTGTAAATAATGAAAATCTGAATTAATATTTATTTAGATAATTAATGAAAAATCTTACAAAATTAGATTTTTAAATTAAAACATATATTTCAATAAAGTAATAGTTTGACAATGCTGTTTGTACGCTTTCACATCTTACTCAGTATTTTTTAAAGAAGGACACTGTGCTCCACTTCCTCCAGAATATTTTTGCATGTAGTTGCAAAAAGTTGCTTTGTGACCACTTTCACCTTAAGCAAACTGTAAGTTTATGTTCAAATCAACAGGGGCTGGGCCAGAAAGGGATGATATAATTTGGAACAATCTTGGTAGAAACATTGGAACATTGACATTGTGCTTCCTCACTGAAACACAGATTCCTTTTATACATTCAGACAACTCTATGTTGTTATGAAACCAAATCATCCCCCTTCCCTTCTTTGACTCCAGTATTTCTGTTGGATTTTACACTCTCAGAGGTTTGTTATGGTTCAGCAGTAAAAGCCACTGACAGTTCTATCAGCCTCAATAACATTTCCCAATTGCACTCCCAAATGTGCATAATTTACGCTTTTAAACCATTAGCGTTCTTCACTAGCAAATCATTATCAAAATGATCATCATTTAGGCTTAGGAGGTTGTGACGTTCTTAGCCACTGCATCCGGTGCACATATACACCACGTTCCAAATTATTATGCAAATTGGAATTAAGTGTCATAAACATTAAATATTTAGTTTTTCAATCAAACTCATGGATGGTATTGTGTCTCCGGGCTCTTTGGATCACTGAATTAATCTCAGACACCTGTGATAATTAGTTTGCCAGGTGAGCCCAATTAAAAGAAAACTACTTAAGAAGAATAATGTTCCACATTATTAAGCAGGCCACAGGTTTCAAGCAATATGGGAAAGATAAAGGATCTCTCTGCTGCGGAAAAGCGTCAAATAGTGCAATGCCTTGGACAAGGTATGAAAAACAGACGGGTTCGTGCAGATAAAGGCATAATGAGGAAGGTTACTGCCAGACAAATTCATTGGATTAAGAGAGCAGCTGCTAAACTGCCATTACAAAGCAGCAAACAGGTATTAGAAGCTGCTGGTGCCTCTGGAGTCCCGCAAACCTCAAGGTGTAGGATCCTCCAGAGGCTTGCAGTTGTGCTTAAACCTACTATTCGGCCACCCCTAACCAATGCTTACAAGCAGAAACGTGTGCCCAGAAATACATGAAGACTCATTTTCAAACAGTCTTGTTTACTGATGGGTGCCGTGCAACACTGGATGGTCCAGATGGATGGAGTAGTGGTTGGTTGGTGGATGGCCACCATGTCCCAATAAGGCTGCGACGTCAGCAAGGAGGTGGCGGGGTCATGTTTTGGGCCGGAATCATGGGGAGAGAGCTGGTAGGCCCCTTTAGGGTCCCTGAAGGTGTGAAAATGACCTCGGCAAAGTATATAGAGGTTCTGACTGACCACTTTCTTCCATGGTACAAAAAGAAGAACCATGCCTTCCGTAGCAAAATCATCTTCATGCATGACAATGCACCATCTCATGCTGCAAAGAATACCTCTGTGTCATTGGCTGCTATGGGCATAAAAGGAGAGAAACTCGTGGTGTGGCCCCCATCCTCCCCTGACCTCAACCCTATTGAGAACCTTTGGAGCATCCTCAAGCCAAAGATCTATGAGGGTGGGAGGCAGTTCGCATCAGAACAGCAGCTCTGGGAGGCTATTCTGACATAGCCTCCCAGAGCTGCTGTTCTGACAAGAAATTCAAGCAGAAACTCTCCATAAACTCACAAGTTCAATGGATGCAAGAATTGTGAAGGTGATATCAAAGAAGGTAACTTGCCCTGTGGATGTTTGATTGAAATAGCTTTTGATTTCAGTAAATATGACCTCCTAATGCTGCATGTTCAACAAATTACCATTTTCAGTTCTTTACAACCTATAAAATGTTTTGCAACTCTGTTGTGCATGGTAATTTGGAACAGTGCATTTTGAGTTTTTTATTTTTGGAAAAAATACTGTTTTCATTGGGTGGTTTGTTCAATGAAATTCGACTTATACCCTAACGGTTGATGACTTGAAAATTATACTGACTGTCATTTCCATCGGCTATTTAGGAAAATCAGTGTAAAATATTATTTGCATAATAATTTGGAACGCAGTGTACTGCTGCGGCCTGGGTTCAAATCCATTCCACTGCTGTTTCAGCACTCTCCAGTCTTCTCTATACAATAAAGGAGAATTGCTTAGTATAATTTACAATAATGCCCACAATTTTTTTTATCCTTAGGTAACAAGCATTTGCTTTTTTGAAGGGATACCACATTCTTTTGTTTTCTTGGATCTTATGATTTTTCTGCCTGAACCATTGAGGCAAAGGACACACTTTATTGCTCAGTCATTGCTAATTGGACATGTTCCTCTAAAGGGAGGAGTTGATTGGTTCTGTTGCTAAACATTGTTTTATTTTATCTTCACTTTTCAGCTGCAGTATAAAGCTATACCCTGTTTTTGCCGGACCGCGTAAGCGGAGCCGGCCTAGAAGGGCGAATGTCTCTGACTGAGTGCCTGCCTGCCTGCCTGACCACCCTTTGTTAAGTAGTGTAGTGGTTAGAGACACGGACTACAGAACAACAGGTCCTGCGTTCACCTCCCGTCATTGTCAAAAACATATTATGCCTCAGGATTTGTTCAGGACTGGCAAAAGCTGCGCTAGCTACAACCTTCAGTAGCTACGTTATAGGAAGCCTAAAATAACAGTTCTGGCGGATATTAGGATTTTTTAGACAAACACTTCGCTGGGTACAAAATTCTCTCGTCTTTTCACTTGACGAAAAAGTCAGTTATAGTCATCTATATTGATAGATACTGTATCAATGTCATTCACGAATGGCTAATTAGCTGTTAAAACGGCCAGTGGCAAAAGAGGATTTGTTCAGGATAGACAAACTTCGCTGGCTACAACATTCAGTAGCTACGTTATAGGAAGCCTAAAATGAAACTGCTTACTGTTATATTGCGACTATTTCTGGTGTTTCAAATTATGTCTTTAGGATAGACAAAAACTTTGCTGACTACACGATTCTCTCGTCTTTTCACTTGACGAAAAAGTCAGTTATCACCTATATTGATACAGTAGTTATTGTACCAATGTCATTCACAAATGGCTAATAAGCTGTTAAAACAGCCAGTGGCAAAAGCCATACAGTTCATAGATGCTATTTGTGGTGGAGGAAAACTTAATAAGAAACATTACTCAGTTTAACACAATGGTTAATGGTGTCTAACGAAATATTCAAACTTGGCGTGATGTTAATGTGTGGCTGTACCGACACTTGGCAAATGTATTGTTTAGTGGCATAGTGGTTAAAGGCACAGCCTTTCATGTTGGCGACCCAGGTTTGAATCTCGAGAGGGCAACAATGAACAACACTTTTTATTGCGGGCCGGCTGAACTAGGCATGCCTGGTTTCTTTTCATTACAGTAAATGTATTTGGTTTAGCTGTTCAAATGATATGGTACAGCTCAAGCACTGTGTAGCAAGTATATCTATGTATACTGGCAATACATTTTTGAGGCTAGTAACAAGTAAACGGTTTAGTAGTTGTTATAACAGTATTATATTCCTCCAAGCCATTGTCCTGCATGTCTCAATGAGAAAGATAGAGTTCCCACCTTTAGTTTGTGCTCAACACAGGCATTTCCTGTCGATTGCTCAGTGCCAACAGAAATAGGCATGCTTCTTGGTCTCGCGGAGTTAGTCAAAGCAAAAGGCCATTCCATTCACAACAGAACTTGGCTCAGATTAAACATTTGGTTCTGTTTGCGTCATTTCATAGTTACAAAGTTTACTACTGGCTTTAGGGATGGGAATTATTTTTAAGATGACGCATTTTACTGTCGACTCATTTGTAATCACCTTATATTGTGTCAATACAAATGTTTTGTAAAGTGTGAGAAAAAAACACACCTGTCATCCACCTAACTTGAACAATACAGGTGATGAAGCCGTCACTCCTCCTTGTGTCAGAACTAGCATGTTTGGACGTGTTTTTCTGAAGGAATTATGAAGTACAGTAGCCTGTAAAGCCTGAGGGAGGTAGAAGATTCATGGCCACCCTCTGTAAATGTCACAGACAGGCAACTGCTGATGTTGTGCCATGTTTTGAATGGCAAGTCCATACAGCCACTTGGTTACGCAACCACAGTGGCTGTGGGCATAATGTAGGACAGCACAGTGATGAGAGGGGAGATGTGAATGAATGAATGGGAGGGAGATAAGGTAAGAGAACAGGAAATAAACAGGGATAAAGCATTTGATAACTGTAGTTGTTTTTCTCTTTTGACATAAACCAGCTTGTAATCAAAATGAGTGGTGTAACAGGATTATGTTTTTAAATAACATTTTGGCGCTGTCCTTCGGTTGCACACAGATATCACTGCTAAAAAAGGCTGTGTTATCACATCATAGCCATTGGTCTTAGAAATCAATTGTCCCATAAGGGGGAGGGGCTCAGAGGGTTAAGGCATGGAAAACACTGAGGTAATTTTCCCTCACACAGTTATTTGGATTGCAGTTTAACTCAATAGATCGTTCCAAAAGCACATATAAAGTTACAAAATTGTACAATGGCAGGCAATAAAATAACACAGCCACAGATTTTACTGTCCCATAGCAGAATTGGAACCAATCCTCCACCTGGCAGGAGGCAGGGAGATTAGGAGCCTTGTGTCTCCGTGCCCCTGTTTTGGTTCTGAAAAGGGACGAGCTTGACCAATCAGAGTTAATCTTCTTAAAGCCTTCGACGATTCAGTTAGGAAGCAACCTGCTTCTCCCTCTAGTGTGTCAAGGCCCTTACAGAGGGATTAGTGACTTAACTGACATTGTTTTTGGTAAAGATGAAGGCAGATAGAATATACAATGTTGTGAGAAAGTCTTTGCCCAGTTAGATTTTTTGCATATTTTTCGGGCTGAATGTTATCAGATCTTCTACCAAAACGTAATATTAGATAAAAGGGAATGGTATTAATGAAACAACACAAAAATGTTACACTTATTTCATATCTTCGTTAAAGAAATAATGCCCCCTTCATACTCACAAACTGGTTAGGTCACCTTTAGCAACTGTGAGTGTAATGAATCGCTTTATGTAGGTATTAATCAGTCTCACAGTGCAGTGAAGGAATTTTGGCCCACTTGCTTTAACTCAGTGACATCTGTGGGATTTCAAAGATAAACTGCTTGTTTCAGGTCTTATTACATTTCAGTGGGTTGTAGGTCTGGACTTTGGCATTCCAAAACTTTAAATGTTTTGTTCTTTAACCATACTATTGTAGAATTGCTTGTGTGTTTTGGATCTTTGTCTTGTTGCATGATCCAGCTGCACTTCAGCTTCAGCACATGGACAGACACATTCTCCTGTAGAATTCTCTGGGGTAAAGCAGATTTTTAACTTTCAGTAAGTTTTCCAGGTCCTGTTGCAGCCAAGCATCCTCAAACCATGACACCACCACCACCAATACAGCTTGACTTTCTACTGTTTAATTAAGTTTTTTTTCCAGTGCCTTTCTGGTGGTCGAATCATGAACACTGACCGAAGAGAGACATGCAGATCCCTTGATGTACTTCTAGGGCTCTTTGTGACTTCCTGGCAGATTTTATGCCTTACTCTTAGAGATATTTTGGCCGGAAGACCACTCCTGAAATGATTCACTACTGTCCCAAATGTTCTCCATTTGGTCAGTATGGCTCTAACTGTGTTTGGGTGGGGCAATAACTTTTTCATAGCTAAAGTTTGCATGTTTTATTATCTAGCACATCAATCTAATAAAACAAGCATGATACGTTTTGTATCATTGTTTCAACTCGACTCCCTTTACGTATTACTACAGCCCAAAAAAGGTCTGACCGAATTTAGAAGAAAAATGTCTAACAATGCATCAAAATATCTGACAGGACAAATACATTTTCACGGCACTATAAGTAATACATGGTATATTTTTTGCGAGTTGAAACAGGTTGACAAAGCTATAAAATGATTGCCTATCATTATTACCACAAGTGTGTTTTGGGTTTATGGCAAGTCATAGTAATGGTAAAACATGGCCCCTTTTTTCAGATCTAATGTATATTTTTTTACAAACTTTTATTTAACCAGTTTTGGCCTCATTAAGATTAAAAATCAAAAACAAGACATATTAAAAATGTTTTAAAAAAACCTATTTGAGCCTGAAACCCCCTATATGAGGTTTAAAGGTGAGACAATCATTTATCAAAACACACAAGTACTTGAGTGTTTACCCTATCTATTTTCTTGTCCTGCACAGTGACTACACCTGGGAAGTTCAGCGGTTCCATTTAAAAAAACTGAAATTAAGCCTAACCCTAATCTTAACTTCCCTGCTAACCTCATACCTATTTTTTTCTTTTTGGCTGGTGCATGTATTGACAACCACCCAACTGCTTCTAGTGTCATCACCCAATCTCACCTCCCCATTCCTTTCAATATCATCAGTCAATCACAAATCTTCCCATTTCGTTCCTTTATCATAAGCCAATCACAAAGCTCTCTTCATGTCCTTCAAGCATTGTCAGCCAATTGAAAATTTCCTGTCCACAATTTATGAATGGGTTCTAGAAGATTGTGCGTGTGTATGTCTGATCACTTTAGTCAGCCCCTCTTGCTTTCAATGTCACTCTGCCCTCTCTCCTTTCTATATGTCTTTGGTTTAACGTTGTGTAGTACACTGGTGGTTAAGAATTCTGCTGCTGTATTTCAATGTCACACATGGTTTGGTTTGTCCATGGGCACTGGGGTGGGCGTGCGTGCGTGTGGTAGTTTGAGATATGATTCATTCACTGAGGAAAGTGTTGGGGAAAATACCAGACGGTGTGTCAATAGACTCCATTTACGGCCATATTCAGAAACACAAATTGCTTTTTATATTGCTCTGTATTAGGTTTTATGGTTGTAAACATGACTATTCAGCCATTTTGAACAGAGACAGAGTTTTTGCAAAATGTTTTGAGGAATTCTCTATAGGAATTTAAAGCAGTAATAAAAACATTCAAGTAGTAAAATATTGAGGCCAATATATATGGTCTACCAGCATGTACATGTATATTATCTTTTATGTTTTCGTAATTCCGTTGACATTTTCTTTGCACAAAGAGGTGGATAATAACAATGAAAATAATAAGAGCTATACTATAGAGCACATTTGAATCTTAAAGTACTTCAGCTGGGGAAAAAAAACAACCAGCCAAAACAGCACTACAGCAGGCCGACAAAACGAGGCCAAGTCTCTGAATGCTCCATCTTTCAAATATGCATAGGGTCAGCTCACGACAGAGAGAGGCGGTCCAAGGATGGTAAATTATGGTGATGGAGTCTGCTGATTTATTTTATAGAGTGCAAGTGTGGGAAACAGCTGTAATACTTTTGTTCTAGATGATGACATGTTAAGAGAAACGGAGAGTACAACATAATAACACACGAGTGTAGATAAGACCATAGTACAGTATACCGCAGAACTAGGAGTGTTCAAAACTGCTGTGTTTCTTAATTGATTAGTTCTCTTACTTGCACATGTCACACGTGCACGCTGTAATTAAGCACAGATTTTTGTTTCTTCCGTTAACCCCTCAAGATGTCCCCGAGGACAGAGACATTATCAATACATGGGACAAGCCCTTGTGTCTGCCCTAATCTTTTATTAACAGCTGATGTGTGATCAGTGGGACCATCCCTAATGTTATTCATTATGAGTAATTCTCTCATTAATAGCTGATGTGGGATCAGTCCGACCTTCCTTAATGTTACCCATTATGAGTAATTCTCCCATTAATAGCTGATGCGGGATCAGTTCGACCCCAATACAAAATATTATTTAGGTTTTTCTGCACTTACTGATGGGAGTTTAACAGACCCTCCATCCTAGCCCTACCAAACTGTGTTGAAGCTACAGAGTGCACTGTTAAGGACTTGTTTTTAAGTCCCTAGTGCATTCATCATTCCTTTGGGGATGCAACATATTCCCTGTAGTGGATTGCTTATCAATTACACTGCCATTTAAAATCTTGTTTTTGAATGAAAGGCTAATTTTTTTGTCCATTAAAATAACATCAAATTGATCAGAAATACAGTGTAGACATTGTTAATATTGTAAATTACAATTGTAACTTGAAATGACAATTTCAATGGAATATCTACATAGGTGTACAGAGGCCCATTATCAGCATCCATCACTCGTGTTCCAATGGCACGTTGTGTTTGCTAATCCAGGTTTATCATTTTAAAATGCTAATTGGTCATTAGAAAACCTGTTTGCAATTATGTTAGCACCACAGAAAAATGTTGTAATGATTAAAAAAGCAATAAATCTGTCCTTTAGACTAGTTCAATATATTCAGCATCAGTGTTTGTGGGTTCGATAACAGGCTCAACATAGCCTGAAACAAACAACTTTCTTCTGAAACTTGTCAGTCTGTTCTTGTTCTGAGAAATCAAGGCTATTTCATGCCAATTAATGAAGGCTATATCTTGCAAATTGATTTCCAAGAAACTGAAGATCTCGTACAACCTTGTGTACTACACCCTTCACAGAACAGCGCAAACTGTCTGTAACCAGAATGGAAGGAGGAGTGGGAGGCCCTGTTGCACACCTGAGCAGCAGGACAAATACATTATAGTCTGTTGTTTGAGAAACAGATGCCTCACAGGTCCTGAACTGGCAGCATCATTAAATAGAACCCGCAAAACATCAGTCCCAACATCAACAGCGAAGAGGCAACTTCTAGGCAGAGTTGTACCTCTTTCCTGTGTCTGTGTTAATTTGCCCATTTTAATGTTTTCTTTTTGTTGGCCAGTCTGAGATATTGCATTTTCTTTGCTACTCTGAACGGTAGTGTAAGAATCATCCATCATTTTTCCTTAACGCATTTCCCCTAATCTTCAGGAGAAACAGCGCTTGAGTGCACCTGTTTTTTTTACCAGTGTCAGCTTTGAAAGAGCTTCAGGCCTTTATAGCAGACTGGTGAAGTGTGCATGTGTCCATAATATCACAAGTGTTCCACAAATGTGGCCTCTGTGGAAGGGTGGTGACAAAAATGAACACTCCTCATAAAAGGCAACATCAACTCTTGTTTGAGCTTTGCCAAAAAGTGGCAAAAGGGGCTGTGGTGGATGAGACCAAAATCAACTTTTTGGCCGGAATGTAAACAATATGTCTGGCAAAACCCCAATACATCTTTTCACCCAAAGACCATCAGGCCTACAGTAAAGCGTGGCGGAGGCAGCATCCTGTTGTGTGGGTGTTTTTTCCAGCAGGGACTGGAGCCCTTGTCAGGATAGAAGGGAAAATGGACAGTGCAAAATACTGACAGATTCTTGAGGGGAACCTGCAGCCCCCTGCCAGGAAGTTGAAAATAGGGAAGACGATTCACGTTTCAATGTGACAATACTTAAAGCACACCCCCAAAGCAACAGTGGCTGAAGGACAAGCTGGTGAATGACTTTGAGTAGCCTAGTCAGAGCCCCGACCTAAATCCTATCGAGAATGTGTGGAATGACTTGATGAGTACCTCCATAAGCAGTAACCATGCAGTTTGACTGAGCTTGAACAATTCTGCAAAGGAGGATTGGGCAAATATTGCAATTTAGGTGTGCAACATTAGTAGAGACATATTCAAAGAGACTCATTATTGTAATTCAAGCAAAAGGTGGTTACACCAAGTATTAACTCGTAGGGTACTTTACTTTTTAATAAATTTTCTGAGTTATAAAAAAAATTATTTCACTTGGGTATTGTGGGTTACTATGTGTGAATAAAGCCAGAAAAGTCACATTTTCTGTGTGTTAATTTCAGGCTGTAAGGCAACAAAAGTTGAAGATTTCGAAACAGGGTGGAGACTTTCTTACCCACTATTAAGATTTTACATTTCGAAGTTCACCAGGCCACTCTGAAGTGGACATCCATGACATCCTGTTTTACTGGGGTATAAACATGAGGTGACACAGGCAGGGGCACATATATAGGAGAACAGGGGGTCATAACCCCCCCCCAATATAACAGACAGGTCCTCTGAAAATGAATGAAAGTCCCAGGATCAATTCATCCTGACTTCCCCCATATGCAACAGAGGCTTTTGCGCTGAGGCTAAACTCCCTTAACATCCGTCAATATGGGAAAGGCCAGAGCACACAAATTCAATGAGATAAAAGGTTGACCTTCTCCAAACAGCTTATGACTATAAAAAACTACACCCCTGAAAATACCCATCTCCAATATAAGGGAAATAAATAAGAAATTCAACACCACTGTACAGTGGATATAAAAAGTCTACACACCCCTGTTAAAATGCCAGGTTTTTGTCATGTAAAAGAATGAGACAAAGATAAATCATGTCAGAACTTTTCCACTTTTAATGTGACCTATAATGTGAACAATTCAATTGAAAAACAAACTGAAATCTTCGAGGGGGAAAAATGAAAAATAAAAACCTTACAATAACCTGGTTGCATAAGTGTGCTTTGGATGGCTCTTATAACTGGGGATGTGGCTGTGTTCAGAATTAACCAACCACATTCAAACTCATGTTAAATAGAAGTCATTACACACCTGACATAATTTAAAGTTATTCTGATTAATCACAAATAAAGTTCAGCTGTTCTAGTAGGATTTCCCTGACATTTTCTTAGTTGTATCTCAGAGCAAAAGCCATGGTCCGCAGAGAGCTTCCAAAGCATCTGAGCGATCTCATTGTTGAAAGATATCAGTCAGGAGAAGGGTACAAAAGAATTTCCAAAGCATTAGATATACCATGGGACACAGTGAAGACAGTCATCATCAAGTAGAAAAAATATGGCACAACAGAGATATTACCAAGAACTGGACGTCCCTCCAAAATTGATGAAAAGACGAGAAGAAAACTGGTCAGGGAGGCTTCCAAGAGGCCTACAGCAACATTAAAGGAACTGCAAGAATTTCTGGCAAGTACTGGCTGTGTGCTACATGTGACAACAATCTCCCGTATTCTTCATATGAATGGGCTATGGGGTAGGGTGGCAAGACGGAAGCCTTTTCTTACAAAGAAAAACATCCAAGCCTGGCTGAAGTATGCAAAAACAAACATCAAGTCTCCCAAAAGCACGTGGGAAAATGTGTTATGGTG
>JACXGI010000927.1:34261-51896 GCA_016801175.1 Esox masquinongy
GCTGTGCACAGGAGATGTCCTCGCAATCTGACAGATTTGGAGCGCTTTTGCAAAGAAGAGTGGGCAAATATTGCCACGTCAAGATGTGCCATGCTAATAGACTCCTACCCAAAAAGACTGAGTGCTGTAATAAAATCAAAAGGTGCTTCAACAAAGTATTAGTTTATGGGTGTGCACACTTATGCAACCAGGTTATTGTAAGTTTTTTATTTTTCCCCTTCAAAGATTTCAGTTAATTTTTCAATTGAATTGTTCACGTTATAGGTCACATTAAAGGTGGAAAAAGTTCTGACATGATTTATCTTTGTCTCATTCTTTTACATCACAAGAACCTGGCATTTTAACAGGGGTGTGTAGACTTTTTATATCCACTGTAGCTTTGATTATCAGATCCCTATCTATGTATTCTCCCACCCCATCTACTGTTATAGGAGATGACTCGGAGCTGTGATGAAATAGCTGAATTGGGGAAAACTTTAAATTATATATTGAAATGACTAATACAATATTTTACATTTAACTACATGTTTACAGTATAGTTAGTGACACATTTCTCTGATTAGGGTGATCCAGTGGTCTAGTTTCCCCAGTTTGTACTGTTCCCGTGTTGGAATGTTCAGACCTTTCATCCTCCCTCCCTTTATCTCTTTCTGTCTCTCACTCTTTCCATCTCTTTCTCTTCATCCACCCACTGGTCTCTACCTTCCTATCAATGGTCCATACAGAGTTTGTTCAGTCAGGTGGTCTGGCTTTGTGCTGAGGTAGGGCAATGTTTTTCCCATGGGCGCTTCAGAACACTCCAGCCTCTTTGTTTGTGTATGGGGGTGTGCGCTGGCACATGTGCGTTCACGTGCTTGTCCCTTGTTGTGCGTGTGCCATCAGCCTACATTGAATTGGCCTGTTGTTGTTTGCCTGTCAGCCGGACTCCTGGGGAGCAGGGATCGTAAGACAGAGAGGCTGTCACCCAAACTAACCCATCAGAAGTGTTTGTGCCTGTATGGCTTGTCATGTGTACTATCAGTCTAAGTATTTTGTGTGTTCTGTAAAAGTCCGTTGAAAGTGCTTGCATTTCCATTTTGTTTCTGAGAAGAAAAAACTGCAATTGTCTACCCACAGAATGTGCCTCTTATCTAGAGGTTGCCACCCCATCATAAAGAGAAAGACAGAAAGTGAAAGGAGAGAAAACACATCCATGCGCTTACATTCATTAGGAGCTACAGCTCTACTTTCTCCTCAGAGTGCTGTAGAATGGGAGAGCAGAAGCTGTCTCCAGCTTCCTGTGTGACTCATACTCTGACAATGCAGCACTTCGACAGAGGCTACATTTTAAATGGTATGCCGTTCCCTGTTTTGTGCACTAGTTTTGACCAAAAGCCATAGGACTGTTGTCAACCGTAGTGCACTATGAAGGCAATATGGTACCAGTTGGGACGTAGGAACAGTCATAGGAAAGAATTGACGGCCACTGTGAGATTTCAATGAATCTCACAGCAGTACTCCCATTCAGAGATCAACTGATACAGTACCTGTATTATTTCCTACTGTAATGTTTTCACGTTGGCAGCGATTTGTTATTATTATTTATGTTAACGCTGTTTGACTGAAACAGTGTTTTTTACATTTCCTTATGGATAGGACTTTTTAACAAGTAATCAACAGGTCTTGAGGCTATTATATGCCCTATGTCACACGTCTTTAATCATTGTAAACTTTTAATAAAGCATTGAAAAACACATTTGTAAACATCTGCATATTAAATGTATGGATTAATTTATTAACATTTACTTAATTTAACTATATTATCAAGTATAAGTAATAAGCCTATGCAAGCCTGCAATAAAAGATTTCTTTTGAGCTGTTAGATTCATTATTTAGAACTAATTAGGTCTCAATAGATATGTTGACAGGATTCAGCCACCCATTTTAAGGACTTAATGCAGACTGGGTGCTGGTTAATTATAGCTGCACTATAGGAACAAAGATCTGTAGAATCCATACAGTCCAACATCTTTGTCTGTTACTCCTTTATAAAGAGTCCGTTAAATTTATTTTGTGTATAATATTTGAAAAATACAGACATTTCGGCCAAATTTCTGAAATTAAAAAAAGGAAATTTAAGCATTGTCTTGGCTGTGTGCTTCATGTTTTTGGTTTGCTGAAAGATGTAACCTCACCACAGTCTGAGGTCCTGTGCTCTCTGGATCAGGTTCTCTTTAAGGACCTATCTGAATGAAGCATGGTGGTTGCAGCATCATGCTATGAGGATGCTTCTCTGTGTCAGGGCCTGGAAAGTATTAAGATTGAGGGCTAAGTGGATGCAGCTAAGTACAGAGAAATCCTTGAAAAAGACCTGATGAAGTCTGCAATAGACCTGGGACTTGGGAGCAGATTAATCTTCTTGTAGGACAATGGCAGGATAGTACAAACAAAAAGGTAAATGTCCTGGAGTGGCCCAATTATTTAAAATATAAATTCTGAAATATGAGTTCATTTCTTTTTATGTTCTTTTTCAGTTCCTTTTTTTCCCTGACTTCCTTGTTAGCTTTTTTTTTTTGTTTACATTTTATTTCATTTATTCAAGGAGAAACACATTGGGTCTGCATTGTCTTTTTCAAGTGTGTGCTGTTTAAATGGATTAAAACGCAGCACCATAAAGATCAGAGTGGCTGCGTATCCCTTGCTGTTTCTTGTACACTGCCCTGATTTGATCCATCTGATAAAGTAGCCCACATCCAATTCATATTTCTGATGCCATTATCTTGCACCACCTGATGTAAACAATTGTATGTAAAATTTGGGAAGATTTTGGAGTATTCCTTCACTATATACTGTCCATCATTAGCAGTATCATTACAGTAGAATAAAATGTACTTAGCGATTTAACTTTTCCAATTTTTGTTCTGATCATCTCATATTAAAACTCTGCATCAATTTGATGGAACGTTCCGAAAATGGCCTGAGGAGACAGACAGGCTGTTCAATTTAGTGTTGTTCTTTAACTCGGACAGTGATATGATACAAAGCCTTATGTTTGTTTGTGTCAACTCAGATTAGCTGTTAACAGTGCCATGGGTGGGTGAAGAGATTTGAAATGAGAATGCCCATTCAGGTTATTGGGCCATGCAAAACAAACAAGCCCAAAGTCAACCTCAAGTTGTGAGTGCTTAGAGCTGTAACTCAAGTAAATAATAAGTACTATCTATCAAAGTGTGCCTACTTTGTAAATTAGATAGCATTTTCCTTGATAGAGGGAAAGTCGGAAATATGATGAAGTATATGTGTGGCCTTGGGCCACAGCTTGTAAACACAAAATAACAATACAGAAAGCACTCCAACTCTAAAATGTATCTCTATATACAGTGTTTGCCTAAATGTAGCATTCGCTTTTTGTCATTCATACTAACAACCACCTTAGAGTTGATATTTACAGACATTTATGTTTTTTGTTCCATTGAAAAACCCAGTGGAACATACCTATATGCTGCATGCTGTAATTCAACCGCTGTATCATATGAGGGTGTTTATGTACAATTGTGTGTGTTTGAAATTATCTAAATGAATCAAACTAAAATGAAACCCTGTCACTGTATCCCCTGTTGTCCGCAGATTGTGCAGCCTGACCCTCAAGAAGCTGATTGTCCTCAAAGAACTGGACCGAGAGCTTAGCTCTGTGGTGATAGCTGTCAAAATACAGGTGAGTCCTGATTAGAAAGATTAAGGAGCATGATTCTAATTGGATTAATAACAAACTTGGATTGCTGTTGACCATTGCAGTCTTGTGTTGTAGGTTGGTTTGGTAACAAATGTTTACATGTCTAACAAAAGCTTTTGGCCAGAAAACCATCAGATATATGTTTTACTCCTTTGTGCTCCTCAAACAAGCCATTTATTCAGCCTTAATTTGCACATCGTTTGTCGTTTCGAGCACCCTGGTTGAACTGGAACGTACAGTGGCTGCAGGCTTTTTTCGCCTTCACACCTGATAACCTCCCCAGAGTCTCTACTTCGCTGAGCTCAGTAGTCCCAGAGGACTGCCTATGCAGTTACCAGGGTGATAGCTTGTATGATAGGAGCAGAGAGAATGGAACATAGAGAAAGGAACAAGATTGCAGTTATGTGGGAAGGGGAGTCATTAACAACCGTTACTTGGGGCACTGCATTCCAAAGGGGTCATTTTGGTCATGGTACGGCCCAGCGCTCTCTTATTGCTTCAGTGTTCTGTGCAGTCAGAGAGAAAGAACATTGTGTAAGTGAATCTTGTACTTCTCTCTTGTTTCTCTTCTGGAAAAAATACAGAAAAAATACATATATTTGCATAGGGAAATTCACTAGTGATTTTCCTATGCAAATATATGTATTTTTCCTGGCATTTACACTCTATTGATACAGTGAGGATAGAGGAGAGAGTTTTTGCTAAAATAGCTCTGGATTCAAACCCATGCTGCAGGACAACACGTGCACTGAAGGCAGCAGCTTCGACCGCTCGACCATCCTAGGCCAGTAGCCAATAGCTTTGGTTGCTGCCTTGTCTGAAATCAATAGCCAAATACACATCGTCAACTTTCAGGGCCTGAGTGAGGTAATCTTGTAAGCCACCTTTTCTTTTTGCTCTGGCATCAATTAGCGTTTGTGCCTTAAAGGGTCTAGCGCCCTCTTGAGTTGGCTGAGTCACAATGAAAGGAATTCAGGTCTGAATGCAGTTTCTGTCATGTTTTTTGTTTTTCCCACAAAATTTCCTGCCCTCTATTTTCTCTAAAGACTGAATGAATTGTGACTTTATGACTTTGATAACTGTCCACAGCTGCATGCAACAGCTCATTATGAGCTTGATGCTGACTGCTGCCATTCCCTGTTTTCTAGTTACCAGCCAGTAATTAGCCCATTGCGTTTCCAGTTGGTTGATTTGAACAACAAGTTAAGGGCAGTGACCAGACGTCCCAGTTTGAGAAGTGTGTCCCAAGCTAAAGCAGTCCCCTGAAATTATTAATTTTTTACTTCAGAAATATGTTCAGGCTATTTTTGCCGGACCGCGTAAGCGGAGCCGGCCTAGAAGAGTGAATGTCTCTTACAGAGTGACTGACTGAGTGAGTGACCGACCGACCACCCCTTGTTAAATAACGTAGTGGTTAGAGAAGTACGGAATAACACGTTCTGCGTTTGACTCCCGTCACAGTCAAAACAAATTATGCCTTAGGATTTGTTCAGGACAGACAAAAACTTGGCTGGCTACAACCTTCAGCTGCTACGTTATAGGAAGCCTAAAATAAAACAGTTCTGGTGTATTTTTGAATTATGCATTAGGATTTGTTCAGGATAGACAAAAATATTGCTGACCTACACGATTCTCTCGTCTTTTCACTTGATGAAAAAGTCAGTTATCTTCACCTATATTGATAGTTACTGTATCAGTGTCATTCACGAATGGTTAATAAGCTGTTAAAACGGCCAGTGGCAAAAGAGGATTTGTTCAGGATAGACAAAAACTGTGCTGGCTACAAACTTCAGTAGCTACATTATAGGAAGCCTAAAATAAAACTGTTCATTGTTATATTGCGACTATTTCTTGTGGATTTTCGAATTATGCATTAGGATTTATTCAGGATAGACAAAAACTTCGCTGGCTGCACGGTTCTCTTGTCTTTTCACTTGACAAAAGTCAGTTATCGTCACCTATATTGATAATTATTGTATCAATGTCATTCACAAATGGCTAATAAGCTGTTAAAACGACCAGTGGCAAAAGCCATACAGTTCATAGATGCTACTTGTGGTGGAGGTAAACTTAATAAGAAACGTTAGTCAGTTTAACACAAAATGATCTAATGGCGAGACGCTATACCGGCACTTGATAAGCATGCAGTTCTGTGGTGTTGTGGCTAAAGACATACCCTCTCATGTGGGCGACTCCAGTTCGAATCCAGGGCAGGTAACAACATTCATCACTTTAAATTCCGGGCCGGCTGAATTAGGCTTGCCTGGCTCCTTTTCTGGTTTTAAGAAATGTCTTTCTCACAGGGACTTTTACTATTTTTTTTCAGGGAATCGAGAAACGTCAAAGGTTACCATGCATATTTATGTCTGTCACCATTCATTAACTTGCTTTATATCTTCCCTCCCACACAGGGCTCCAAGCGTATCCTGAGGTCTAATGAGTATGTCCTTCCCCCAGACGGACTAATGGAGACCGACCTTGAACTGACCTTTTCACTCCAGGTACAAACACAAACCAGACTGTCAACAATTGCTTTTAAAGGTTCCATCTGGAGTTGCTATATCCATTTTGGAAGTTATGAATGAATGATCACATTTATTTTTGAAGAATCCAGAATATTCACTTATTTTTTTACTTATACTGACATTTCTGTAGCTAACAGCTTGTACGGTAGTGGACAGATTAAATTAAATTAACAAAAATTAATGAAAACGCAAATGCAGTTAAAGCAAGTTAACCAAACATATAATCACCTAGTTGTTGTTTTGAAACATTGAAAATGTTGTCAGAGGATTAATTACCTAAACAGCTTGCAAGCCATCAAGACAAGGCAACATACTACCAATAGATAAAGCCAGAAGTTACTTGTTGAACATGGCTATAGCCACCATTATATTCCAGTTTTTCATGGTCTTCACTTATTGCTTGTGCGTTATTCGAGGTCCTAATCTCAGCGTTAAACATCCAGTTACAGAGCTCTTTCATGTCAATGATGTTTGATGAAATATCCATGTAAACTTGTTTACATCCTTTCAGTTATATTTCCAGTACCTCTGCTTGGAGTTCAAAGTACCTCTGAGGTAGCGAATCAGAAAGGCATCAAAGACCAGAGGAAAACTGACTGAGAAAAAGCATAGTCGTGGCACCATAGTAAGACGTGATGTAATCTCCTGTAACAACACTGCATGTGTGTTACGCTCTTTTCTGCCCCCCAATAGTATCCCCATTTCCTCAAAAGGGATGCTAATCGATTGCAAATCATGCTGCAGAGGAGGAAGCGCTACAAGAACCGCACCATTCTTGGGTACAAGACCTTGGCTGTGGGCGTCATCAACATGGCAGAGGTAAAGACAGAAACTTTTTTTTAATCGTTGATTAAATCCTTAAGTGTGAAATGTAGACCCCATAACTTACTGGTTTGGCCTGATTGGTCAGTGGCTCTCAGATGTGCTGAACATATCCCAATCAACTTGTCATCTAAACATGAAGTCCATCAACCAGGAGGCATACAACTATAGCAAGCAATGTTCAAGTCATTCCCTCCAGAAAATATACTTCTCATTATCAATAACAAATTGACAATTAACACAATTCATATGATCATCTCTTCTCAGAATTAGCTACACCAACCACCTTTTCTCCTGGACATTACAATTAATAATTAGTGAATGTCTCCAAACAGTGTGGGAGTAGTCTGAAATAGTGTTAAAAAATTTAGACAGGGCTTAAACACACTGGCATGGCAACTACATGACAAGAGAAAAGAGAAAATGCTGTACTTAAAGTAATATATCCCCCTACACGAGATTAGTTAATGTAAACGAACTCCATGTATCTTGGTCTTTAATCCTTTGCCTCCAGTAGTTATTCTAGAATGATATGTCGGTTTTCACAACGTGTGGGTGCTATTTTGGTAGAAATATTTGTCTTGTGTTAATATTCAAGATGACATAAATCATGAATAAGTAATGTAACGGTCTTTGGGGACAAGCCATGGGGAATGTTGATAGATTTTCTGAGGATGCTTATGAATTCTCTTAATATAATATCAAAACAGATTAAAAAAAAAGCCATATGTGTGTTTAAAATGTTATATATTGTTTTAAAGGGGATAGAAAGAATTGTTTTATATTTTAAATATTCAAATTCTTTTTTGACCTTTTATACATTTTGATGACCGTTGAGCAGTGACAATTCAGCACCCTTTTTGTTGGCAGTCTGTGTTAAATTTATTGTTGCAAGAATTCGGAAGCGATATTGTATCATTTAAGCAGACATAACAAGAAAGCATAAATATATGCAGCAAATTAGCCAATGCAATCTCTGGAAACCCACCATTTGAAATGTCATGAATGCAGACAAATCCTCCCATGTGGTTAGTCTTAAGGCACTTTTTCATGGCACCAAGCTAAACACCATAGCCTATGTTTGAGCAGTAACTGTGCTGCTGTGTGACAAGGCTGGAGAGCCCCATAAGCAGTACAGTTTGAACCGCAGCACCTGGGGAGAGGGAGACCTCATCAGCCGGGATATCCCGGTGTCATTGCTGTAGCAACACCCTCAAGCAGCTTGTTCGTCTGCAAAGCTAACCGAGGTCGTCGTGAGTGAGTGCACCCGCATGCGCGTGCACGAGCAATGTGGGAAAAATCTGAATGGGTCGGTGCCGATGCTTAGGAGGAAGGCATGCGAGAACTTTCCCAAACCCTTTTGAGCATGCAATGAGACCGGGCTGTAGATGAAATTGGATATGACTTAATTGGGGAAGTTGAGTTGAAAATTAAAATACGATTTACAAACACCCACAAATGTCATAATGCCATGCAAATGTCTGAATGATTCTTCACATGCACTAGGCATAAAACCATGAACCCATATGTAGCCCTATTTGTAGGCATGATTTCCCTTTCCCACAAACCCAGTACAGGACTGCATTAGCTGCAGTACATCTCCTCAGGTCTCCATCCTTCAAACTCTGGCAATTAGTTTCACAGCACCACCTCCGCAAATGGCTGAATAATACAGCATGACTGAGACGTACCAGGGGAAATGACAGAGAACTTCTCACACTCAGAGATGTGACTGGCTGAACAAAGTGTCTTCAGCCTTTACCTGTGGTTTGAGTGACAGCGATTAATTGGAGAAAATTTGGGGCTTTCATTTTCCACGCATCCTGCCCCAGGGATTGATTGGAAATTAAACTAGGGCTGCCTCCTAAAAGGTAAACCCTCTTAGAGTGTACATTGAGATGTATGGTGACTGTGAAGGCTGTGATGGGATTTCAGCATTGAGAGGCACAAATCTCATCTGATTGGACAGCAGAATGAGAACATAGGTGGAAAACTCAACTGTGCGCTTCAGTTGAAAGGGCGCGCGTCTCTGCATTTGTACGAGCAAATATCTGTGCGTGTGAGTACGTGCACAAGCTTGTATCTTATATAACAATGTGCGTAAAATGTATACACTATCTACTGTGATACCTACCTGCTAGACTTGGAGCGTTGGAGAAATTACTTATATGAGAAGTGTATGCCTTGTGCGTGGTGTCCTTGTATTCACTTATGTATTTGACTTTAACTCATGGACATTTTGTTCAGTGGGCGTAAACGTTACATCACAAGTGTGTCGCTCAAACACTGCCATCCTCTTGTGTGTTTAGGTGATGCAGCACCCAACAGATGGAGCCCAGATCCTGGGTCTCCATAGCAACGTGAAAGAGGTGCCGGTGCGCGCGGCCGAGCTCAGCGTGTATTCCCTGTCCAGCCAGCCCATTGACCATGAGGATGGCAGCGGGCAGTCAGGGACTAAGGCCAAAGCATCAGGTAGGGTTCCGGAAACAAGCGCTTATCATCAAGGCTTTGGCCTGCAAACTAAGAAAAGCTGTTCGTCTACATAAACTGGGGTTTGGGGCTGGGTTTTTTTGTTGTTGCGTGAGGCAGATGGACTGGATGCTAGTCAATTACATGACTTTAGACTGCAAAATAAGTGTATAATTGCACTGCACTTTTATCCCACATTACTCTCAGAAAGCCAACAAAAGCCAGAGTGAGTGAAGCATTTTCTCTGTGCTCTGAGACAAAATGGAAGCCTAGGTATCAAGACAGATGTCAGCTGCACTAATGTAAAGGAATTCACTGTGAAACAGACAAACTACACCCCACAATAAAATAATCTGTCATGGATGAAATATTAGCCAGATGGCCGGCAGAATGCTGTCTTTATGAAATCCCTTTAAAAATGTTGGGCAAAATCATTCTGTTTCCCCATCCTTGAGGAAGTTTTGGGTGACTTGGAAGACATTCAGACTTCATTTAAGCTCAGGGCCTCCGAGCAAAGCAAAAGTCTTCATAGCAATTACAAATCAATGTTAATATTTTGTGGGGAGTCAATAGAGGATTTCCATTTAGCTTATGTTTCTGTCTTTCACCTCAGATCGCTCCCCGGATATGGACAACTACTCAGAGGATGATGATGACAGCTACTCCTCAGAGCAGGAAGCCAGTGATGATGCTGTTCAACCAGTGGTGAGAAACAGCCCTTTTTAAATGTGGCCATTGGGAAGATCTCCAGTTCAAAGTATCTGTAATAACTGAAGCTATTTTCAGTCACACATGCTGAATACCCATACAGTAAATTTTATGATTCTATTGTCCTGGATTCCAGCAGTTAGATAGAACAAAATGTCATTAGAGTAGCATTTTTCAATCCATAACCACTTTTGTTTTAGCCAAGTATTAATGCACCTGATTTTCATATGTAAATTACTGATGTGTATGATATGAAACTTTTCCGTAGGACCTGTATGATGAGGATGATGATGTACAAAGGAAGCCAAAGAAAAACCGGAGGAAAATGATTCGGACAACGTCCATGACCAGGGTAAGGATAGCACAGCTTTCCTACATGAATAACGTTTTAATGTTTTAGAGTTTTTCATGCCACATGAAACCTATGTCATACTTGCTTTCTCCACTCGTCAACTGCCCGAACCACTGGTCCTTGAATTGAAAACAAACGTAACCTCCTTCCTTGACCTTTTGTACATTTGAGCTATTCAAAAGGTACCAGTCGGTACCGTGGCTGCTGATCTGAGTTAGGGTCACGGCACCATTGAAACTTATGTCAATGTTCTATCGTGCTTTGCGGGGGTCCCTGAAAAGAGGTTGTTCAGACAGAAAACGCTACGTATTAGTTTAACCATTTATTGGAGAACATGCACAACAATACTTTACATGTCTTGGCATTGGGTTCTGCTCCTCTGGGGTAACTTACTGTTATCACCTGATTTGTGTTTATGATACTACTAATAACGATAACAACAACATAATATCATTACTAGCAATCCCCAGAGTCAATGAGCAAGGAACGCAGTACCAATCCCTTCCATGAAAAGGAAATACAGAACAAACAGGTGGAGGCAGGATTGGCTGTTTTCATGGGGAAATGAAAAGAGAGAGCCTGCAAGTAAACTAGGCTACACTCCCTCTGAATTACTCCTTCACAATTACTGCAGTGGTTGAACTGTGAACTGCTGTCCCACTGTCATGCACTGAGCTCAGGCCAGTGACACTGATTGCCAACACACAACCTCTTTCACCCTTTATTCAAAAGGTAACCATTGGATACTTCCGTTAGTGATCGTCTGAACTAGCTCTGTAATGAGCAAACAGTACATTCTTAACTCTGTTGCGTGTTGATTTAATATTCAGTGCAAGACATACTAGCTATTCAATCTGTGTTGATGGAACACTTTTCTAGTAATACAATTCCGAGAATACTTTATCAAGTTCAAATCATTTGCAGATATCCTAATTTGTAGAGAAAGCTAATGAGTTGTTCTAAATAGCTTATGAGTGTTGCATACTTTAAAGTAGACAAGTAGAGGAGAAAACATGGGAAAATGCTGTTGCTATGGAAACGTACAAGAGCACTCTTGTGTAGCCTAGTGCAGAGAGGGCTTTTAGACAGACAAACAGCTAGTTAGTTATGATTTCTCCTTGCTAAGAATGAGCACGGGGCAGAACTGATTAGTTGTCAGGTTCAAGAACTGTTTGGGGATCAGAATATTACAGGGGGAAAAAAATAAATAACAATATGTCATAGGAATTCGGGTGACCTGTTATCTGTCTTATTACACCGTTCGCCTTACCAGGCAGTATTTGTCCGAACCTACATACCAAATGGCCAATGACCTCAATTGAGCTTTCATAGACCAAACAAGTGCCATTTAGCAGATGCTCTTATACAGAGCATCTTACATTTAGTGCTTTTGTTTTAAGTTAGCTTGGTGAAACAACCACACAGCACATTAAGTACATTTTACTCAGTGAAGTAGCTGTCAGACAGTGCCAGAAAAAGACAAAGAAAGCATTAGGTCACAAATATGAATTTCAACCCAAACTCCTGGCCACAATGACTCTGCTGTACTGCGCATCAGTGACTTAGACCACCGAACAACTCAGATCCCAGTATTCAGCATTTTAGGCAGCATCCAGAATTGAGATTGACACCAGAAATAAGATTTACCCCAGAATTTAAAGCAGTTGTAAAAGGGCGTTGCTGGAGCATCTGACAGAAAATAGAGCTTTAAATAAAGATTAAAATCCAGGCATGTCGCATGATCGCAAAAACACAGGATCATGTAAACTAAAAGTAGGAGTAAGTTCCTACTTATATGGCATTTAAATCCCCTTGGGACTATTTTCCTACATTTTCATAGCACTTACTGAGTAGAGTTCAGTCGACTTTAGAGTGTACTTTGGATGAGTACAAACTACATTGAAATTGCTGTACAGTTTTCCTGTCCTGATTGTATTAAATTTCTTTCTCCTGTTAAATGCATGCTGAGGATAAGCGTGCGCTGTCACGTAAATCCCAAGCTAGTGTAAATAGGTGCAGTCATCAGAAGTCAAACGTAATCTGTTTAAAGTGTGTTTGCTCCTCAGTCTTGTTCTTTTCTGGGATTGCACAGAAGGTGTCTTCTTAACCCTAAATCCTTGTCTAAGCAGCAGTGACAGGAGAGTTGTCCTGGGTATGAGTTCAACAGCCACTTTTAGACCAAAACACACTATAGCTGATTAGAACACCAAGTAAGGATACCGGCTAAGAATGCAAATGAAGCAGGCACAAACATGCACGCTGACACCGCTCAGACTTTATCAAAGCCAGGATATTGTCTTTAATTCATATAACTAGGCATTGTTAAAGGTCTACTTCCCCCAAGACAATAACTCTTTGATACCATTGATTGACATCAGCGTGTCTTTTTAAAGATATTTATAACCAGCATTTGTCCAATTGCCAACTAGCATTAGCAAAATTTCTATTCCATCTGCAGGAACCGATTACATACAAGATTTTACTGTTATGTATTAGTTTATGATCTAAGCTAGTTAGAATTTCTTGTGGAAAAACCTCTAACTTGGAAGCATATATATAAAATCTGTATCAAAGAAGTTCATCTGACTCTGGGGAAGTAGATAAAGGGATGCATTGCCAAAAGAATCTTTAATTACACTACTGATTCTATCCAGTGACCCACTTTGATAATTTATTTTAAATTAGCGAATCACACAGCACTTAAAAGTCACATTAGGTCATTTGGGTGGAAGCCACCCACTGTGTGAACATTAACTGACTTTTTAATGGCGCAGACAAGTACTAGCCTCTTAAGTGCATGAAGGAAAATGTATGTATAACTTGTGCTTATAAATGTACTTACAACAACTGTGATAGGTGGTTGTCTTACCTAGCTACAGTATCATAATAAATGCACAGCATCACTCTATAGAAAGGAGTAAATTACTAAAATGTCAATGCTAATGGAAGTAGAATAAACTTGCTCATTTTCACAGATTTTGGATCAGCATTTACCAGCTATAGGAATGAAGAAATGTATCCTAGATCTGTGCCCGGGAAAAACTTCACCTTAGAGCATAATAATGTTTAGGGGACTCAGAAGTCTGTTGTCCTGGGTTAACCTCACTGTGATTTATTGAGCTGTCAGGATTATAGAGCTCCTGCCATTGCATGATTTGGAGACAGCTTTGTTGGTTACACCGACGTCTCTGACTTTGTTCCTTGCTGTATGTTGGTTGTCTTCAAATTCTTCATCTTTCACTCTCTCGCTTTCCCTCTATCTCTTCTTACAGCAACCCAATTTCAAACAGAAGTTTGTGGCCCTGTTGAAGCGATTCAAAGTGACAGATGAGGTTAGTATTGCATGCTCCAACCGTTCTATTTAATTTGAATGAGCAATGACAAGCTGCAAGGCTGCAAAGCTCCTATAAAATGCTACAAGGTTCATCAGATGTTTCTCAGCTCTCCTTGTTGGAGAACGCGTTCTTGTTTTCAGGTAGAACCCTTTCACCAAAAAATCACAACAAAGAATCCTCAGTTAGTGCTAATAAATATTCAGCCATCTACAAATGGTTCTCCTACTGTAGTGCGTGGATAGCCAAAGAACCTTTCATGGTTAAATACAACTCTGTTTCCAAAAACTTTGGGATGCTGTGTAAAATGTAAAGAAAAACAGAATTAAATGATGTGCAAATAATTTAAACCCTACTGTAAATTCAATAGAAAATAGTATCAAGACAACATATTAAATGTTGACACTGAGAAATGTTATTGTATCTTGGAAAATACATGCTCACTGAATTTGATGACAGCAACATCTTTCAAAAAATGCTGTGACAGAGGCACCAAAAGACTGGAAACGTTGTGTAATGCTAAAAAACTAAACCTGGTGGAATATCACACAACTAATAAAGTCAGTTGGCAACAGGTCAGGAAAATTATTGGGTTTTAAAAGATCATTCCAGAGAGGACAGACCTGTCAGAAGTAAGGATGTGGAGGGGTTCACCACTCTGTGAAAGACTGCGGGGCAAATAGTGCCACAATTCAAGAATGACAAATCACAACATAATATTGCAAAGAAGCTGGGGATCTCATCATCTATGGTACACAATATCATTAAGAGATTCAGAGAATCTGGAGTAATCGCTGTATGCAAGGGACAAGGGTGAAAAACCAAAATTGGATGGCCGTGATCTTCAGGCCCTCAAGCGGCACTGCATTAAAAACAGACATGGTTCTGTAGTGGAAATCACTGCATGGGCTCAGGAACACTTCCAAAAACAATTGTCTGTGAACACAGTATGTCGCTGCATCCACAAATACAAACTCCATCGTGCAAAGAAGAAACCATATATAAACAAGATCCAGAAATGCTGCCGCCTTCTCTGGGCCCGAGCTCATTAAGATGGACAGGCAAAGTGCAAAATCCTGTCCTGTGGTCTGACAAATCAAAATTTGAGATTCCTCTCGGGAATCATGGATGCCACCTCCTCTGGGTTAAAGAGGAGAGGGACCATCCGGCTTGTTATCAGCACACAGTGCAAAATCCAGCATCCGTGGTGGTATGGGGGTGCATTAGTGCGCATGGCATGGGTGACTTGCACATCTGTGAAGGCACCATTAATGTTGAACAATATATACAGGTTTTGGAGCAACATATGCTGCCATCCACACAACATCTTTTTTCAGGGAAGGCCTTGCGTATTTCAGCAAGGCAAAACCATATTCTGCACGTATTACAATAGCTTGGCTCCGCAGTAAAAGAGTCTGGGTGCTAAACTGGCCTGCCTGCAGTCCAGACCTGTCACCCATTGAAAACATTTAGCGCATTATGAAACAAAAAATACAACCTAGGAGACCCCGAACTGTCGAGGGGCTGAAATCCTATATCAAGCAAGAATGGGAAAACATTTCACTTTGAAAACTACAGTAATTGATCCTCAGTTCCCAAACGCTTAGAGTATTGTTAAAAGAAATATTGATGCAACACAGTGGTCAACATGCCCCTGTCCCAACTTTTTTCAAATATGTTGCATCAAATTCGAAATGGGCGTGTATTTTTCTCAGTTTCAACATTTGACATGTTGTCTTTGTACTATTTTCAATTAAACATAGGGATAAATGATTTGCACATCATTGCATTGCATTTTTATTCACAATTTAATAAAAACAGCATTCTGTTTTTATGTCCCAACTTTTTCGGAAACGGGGTTGTACAATAATATAAAAAAAAACACTAAACCGGTGCCAGCCTATTGTCTAGCAGTAACACTCTCAGCTTTAACACTTCTAAACCTTCTCCCCATACACACAACATGGTTCAGTTCCCTGCTTCTTATTTCTAACTTATTTCTCCCCCATATCTGCATCCCCCGCCATTTCAAACCATCTTATCTTAGAAATTCAGAATTTCTTAATTTAATGAGTATCAAACGCATGTTTTTTCTATATGGGGGAAGCATCTTTGGCAGTAATTATAGCTGAGTCTGTTGGGATACTCCATGTCTCAACCAACTTTCACGCCTACAAATTTCACTATTCTTTTATACAAAACCTCTGACTGTGCCACGTTCTCCAATTGTATTCTTTAGTGACTCCACCATAATTTTGAATGTGTTCTTTGGGTCGTTGGGTCATACTGAAAGGTGAACGTCTGTTCTAGTTTCAGCTTTCTTGCTATGGGCATCAGGTTTTCCGCAAGGATTTTTCTTTATTTTTGTTCAATTCATTTTCCTTTCTATCCTGCCAAGTGCCCTAGTCTCTGCTGATGACTAATATCCCCATAATGTGATGCCCCCACTAACATGAGCTCAATACTGCTTTCTTTCATCTTGTCAATGTACCCAGTTTCATCTTGTCATGTACCCAGTGTAAACAGTTAGTTTTGACATACCTAATGTTTTGGCTATTTCTCTGTAACACTACAATGGTATTTAGATTAACAAGACTTGTAGTGAGAGTTCCTTCAGTTTTACATTTGTAAAGTTATGAAAATGTACTTGGTCAACTGTCACCTTCTGAGGTATCATAAGATATTTTCCTCACTGATACTCCCCATGGGTCACTGCAGAGGGAATGCAATATATTGTAGACACCTGAGCGAAGGTCAAAGGACGCTTCCTGTTATTGACATAATTACAGTAGCTAGCAGGCTAATTACAAAGATTAAAGAAGGAAAATCCTAATCACGTATGCTAACTCTACCAGACACAAACAGCTTGCTTCACTGCTTTATATTATCAAATATCAGTTTGCTTGCCTGTCAGTGTGGTTTTCTGCAATAGCTCATTTTGATGAGCTGTCTAGATTGCAGCAGTTTGCAGGATGAGGCAATCCTATTATTAAGCCTGACAGTCTGCAGTTTTACCCCATAGTCACTGGTCATTTTAAATCCAAAGTGTTGGAATACTGAGGCAAAAAATTTGAAGTCCACTGGTTGCCGTTTTCTCATCCATCTTGTTATCGGAAGCAATCATTTTTGACAATGAGACCCTTTATCGACTACCCAGAGTTAGATGAACGAGTTGATACCATCTTTATGTATGTGTCCAGAGGTTGGCTATTTTTCAAAAATGTTTAGCTAAATTCTAACCATATTCATTGATAAAGGTAACCCAATTCAACAAATTACACAAGCATTGTGTAATTACAAATGAAGAAAAGTCCCGACCACTGGAAATCTACATAGGACAGGTGGTCCCACCAAATTCAGCCCAAGAGCTGACAGAAAGATGGTTACAGACGTCTCTTAGAAACCCCAGAGTAACAAGGGATGTACAGGCCTCTCTAGCCACAATCAATATCCAATTGCATGAGTCAACTTTCAAAAAGAGACGGCACAAACTTGGCCTACATTATAGGTCATGAAGGAAGAAGCCTTTGCTATCAAAAAAAATATAAAAAAATGACTAAAATTTGACAGACAACAACTGGATAAAGAACAAAACGTATATACAGTGCCTTGCGAAAGTATTCGGCCCCCTTGAACTTTTCGACCTTTTGCCACATTTCAGGCTTCAAACAAAGATATAAAACTGTAATTTTTTGTGAAGAATCAACAACAAGTC
>JACXGI010000927.1:51996-91533 GCA_016801175.1 Esox masquinongy
TATAAATGCACCTGCTCTGTGATAGTCTCAGAGGTCCGTTTAAAGCGCAGAGAGCATCATGAAGAACAAGGAACACACCAGGCAGGTCCGAGATACTGTTGTGGAGAAGTTTAAAGCCGGATTTGGATACTAAAAGATTTCCCAAGCTTTAAACATCCCAAGGAGCACTGTGCAAGCGATAATATTGAAATGGAAGGAGTATCAGACCACTGCAAATCTACAAAGACCCGGCCGTCCCTCCAAACTTTCAGCTCATACAAGGAGAAGACTGATCAGAGATGCAGCCAAGAGGCCCATGATCACTCTGGATGAACTGCAGAGATCTACAGCTGAGGTGGGAGACTCTGTCCACAGGACAACAATCAGTCGTATACTGCACAAATCTGGCCTTCATGGAAGAGTGGCAAGAAGAAAGCCATTTCTTAAAGATATCCATAAAAAGTCTTGTTTAAAGTTTGCCTCAAACCACCTGGGAGACACACCAAACATGTGGAAGAAGGTGCTCTGGTCAGATGAAACCAAAATCAAACTTTTTGGCAACAATGCAAAACGTTATGTTTGGCGTGAAAGCAACACAGCTCATCACCCTGAACACACCATCCCCACTGTCAAACATGGTGGTGGTAGCATCATGGTTTGGGCCTGCTTTTCTTCAGCAGGGACAGGGAAGATTATTAAAATTGATGGGAAGATGGATGGAGCCAAATACAGGACCATTCTGGAAGAAAACCTGATGGAGTCTGCAAAAGACCTGAGACTGGGACGGAGATTTGTCTTCCAACAAGACAATGATCCAAAACATAAAGCAAAATCTACAATGGAATGGTTCACAAATAAACATATCCAGGTGTTAGAATGGCCAAGTCAAAAACCAGACCTGAATCCAATCGGGAATCTGTGGAAAGAACTGAAAACTGCTGTTCACAAACGCTCTCCATCCAACCTCACTGAGTTCGAGCTGTTTTGCAAGGAGGAATGGGCAAAAATTTCAGTCTCTCGATGTGCAAAACTGATAGAGACATATACCCCAAGCGACTTACAGCTGTAATCGCAGCAAAAGGTGGTGCTGCAAAGTATTAACTTAAGGGGCTGAATAATTTTGCACGCCCAATTTTTCAGTTTTTTATTTGTTAAAAAAGTTTGAAATATCCAATAAATTTCGTTCCACTTCATGATTGTGTCCCACTTGTTGTTGATTCTTCACAAAAAATTACAGTTTTCTATCTTTATGTTTGAAGCCTGAAATGTGGCAAAAGGTCGAAAAGTTCAAGGGGGCCGAATACTTTTGCAAGGCACTGTACTCTTGACAAATGAGTCAAAGGTGGAGTTGTTTGGCTGCAAGGCCAGACAACGTCTGGCAAAAACACTGCCTTTGAACAGAAGATCCTCATTTAAACTGTAAAGTATTATGGTTTGGAGCTGCTTTGCTCCCTCAAGGCCAGGCCAACTTACCATCATTGAGTCACCATGAATTCCAAATTGTACCAGAGAATTCTTGAGGAAAATGTGATCCCATCTGTAAAAGAGCTGAAGCTGAACCGAACAAGGATTGTGCAACAGGACAATGATCCAAATACACAAGCAGAGCATTAACAGAATTGCTCAAAAAGAAGAAATGGAGGGTAATGGAATAGCCTATTCAAAGCACAGATCTCAATCCTATTGAAATGCTGTGGGGGGACTTCAAGATGGCTGTGCATGCAAGAAAGCCCTCAAACATTACACAGTTAAAGCAGTACTGTAAAGAAGATTAGCCAAAAATCCCTCCCAGTCGATGCAAGAGACTGATAGTTGAAAGAAAGCTAAATTATTTCAGCTGATGATGTCAATAGCTGACATCATCAGCTATTGAAGCTAGGGGGTGTACTTACTCTATCACTATGAAAATGCATTTCTGTAGTTTTTGATAAACAATTTATTAGGAAGTATACTAGTATAGTCTTTTAATATCATTTGTTAAATTAGGTCATATTTATTTCTCAATTGTGTTGAAGTGAAGATTATCTATCCATATGTCCAAATTTGTTAAAAAACGTTAAAAAACGTTCCCAAGGGTTAACTTTTTCACCTTTTCACACTACGTATTTTAAGGGCAATGGCCTTGCTGACATTCTTTGCCCAACCAAACCAACCCCTATATTATTCAAGTGAGCATGTATATATAATTGATCTGATTTAAGGACTGTAATCAGTTATAAACCACATAGTCAACCAGGTCGTTAATGCATGGCTTGGGGAAATTAATAAAACTTTTTTCTGTCTCTGGAATGAATGCTTTTTGTTATATGCTTCCAGTCATTTCAGAACAAATTGACAAATGAGAGATAGATAGATAGATAGATATAGATAGGTAGGTAGATAGATAGATAGATAGATAGATACATACATACATACATACATACATACATACATACATACATACATATACTCACTCCTAGTTGAAGAAACAATTATATAGAGAGGGTTTTCCCCTTCAGTAGGCATAGCTTTGTAAGTCTGAAAATGTTTTTCTAATTAACACAACAGTTTCCCAACTCCAAAGGGAAGTTAAAAAAAATCCATGTTTTCTGTGTAGAGACCTCTGAGGTTTCCAGAAAAATAGAAATTGCTTTTATAGAGAAAATGTATTAATCGTCTCATGGCACAATAACAGTGACTGAAGACTATTATTTTGTGAGCTACTGGCCAAGTGAACTTCCTTCCCCATCAGTAAGATCAGTTTTTCCTAGCCAGTGGGCTATTATTTTCTCTTTGTAGGTTTGATTTGGTTGGTTTATTGATGGATGGACGAACTGACAGATGGCTTGACTGACTGTCTGATTATATTCCATTGGATATTTGCTAGGTTTTGGATTCAGATCCAGTGGACCAGACGCAGGAAGTGGAGGAAGATCTTGACCTACTCTATGACAGTCTTGAGGTCTACAACCAGAGTGACAGTGGTCCCGAGATGGAGGACAACGAGAGTGTGCTCAGCACGCCTAAACCCAAACTCAAGTAAGAGCTTGCATAATTGCACTCAGTACACCTCAATTACTAAAGTAATGCCCGACAAAATATTCCTGAGACAGTCGAACCCAAACTCTGAATTGGGGCCCCAACATCATCATACACCTACATTTATATATTGCTGCACAAAATGTTGTCAGTACACCAACACTCAAACCCCACTGAATGTCTCACTCTGGTCAAAGACCACACATTTTCTTTAGGTAAGTTGATTTCTGTATTGTTTAAAACTGTACATAAAAGATAAAGGAGATTAGCCAAAAAAACAGACACTGTCTGTCCAAATCTGCTACCTATTTCAGTTGTTTTTGTATTTCTATGCGCTTGTCACCCAGGCCCTTCTTTGAAGGAATGTCCCATTCAAGCTCTCAGACCGAGATTGGGAGTCTGCACAGTCAGAAGAGCCAGGCGAGAGAGACTGTGAGTATTTATATGCACACTAATCCTCTAAAGCTATGCAAAAATGGGTGGGTTGCGGACTGTCCAGATCCATAGTCTATTTACATGTTCGTGTCCACTGTTGATTTAGTTATCTATCCATAAGATGAGCTACATACATAGCTTGGATGAATTATCCCTTCAAATAGTAATGATTTTTGGCCTGCCAGGCATTTAAGATTTAGTACATTTGTAGCTCTCTGCATTTGTGGCATCCATTTGCCAGGCATTTGTGAACAGTTGAGGAGAGCTGTGTTGAAACAAATATAGCCCTTGGACATAGGGTAACAAAGTCCACAGAGTAAATTAAACTTGTGGCAGCATTGTACCACATTAACTGAAATAGTATGAGTCATAATCTCCATAAAACCTTGCAGCAAAACTTGAAGTGTCTCTTTGCCTTTTTACACCATTCATTTCTTCCATAGTGGATTTTTTGATCCACTTTATATAAGGTCTGTGTTTTGTGTAGGCTTTCACCATCTTAGCATTTTCATAACTGTAAATGTATATATGAAAAGGTGATTTTTAGCAATATTAGCTAAATATCACAAAATATATTTTTTGTAGAGTTAATTCAGTTAAATAGGTTGACAAACATCACCTTGTCCTTGCAAGATTTACACAGTTACCGAAAAGTTGAGCCACGGTAAGCCTAATTAAAACACAGACCTTATTTAAATGCAAAAAGAACCATATCACATTTTGCCGTTAGATTTTATTTGATTATGACACTGACTATTTCAGTGTACAAGTTCCATTTGTCGGTAACCTTGGCTTGCGGCGGCAAAGGCAGCTTCGCAGGCCACACTACCGTTGTCGATTACAGTCAGGAGCTAATCCCGAAGCATCGGCTGTTTGCGTAGGTGAATTGCTGTGGGTTCCTGCTTTTCTCTACAGCGGTTTTCACACGTATGTGACTTTTATGACTTCTCATAGAGGTCCGTCTCTCTTGCCCGGCATCCTCACTATGACTGTCCTCTCCCTTCTCCCAGCCTGGCCTGGTTTTATGGGAAGAGACACAAGCGCAGTGAGTAACAGCAGGTGTACTAACTTGTTCTCAACCAGCCCAGACTATGTTTGTCCACAGTGTCCAAAGTTACCAGCAACACAAATACTCACACATTTCAGTCATTCCCAAACTACACCTGAGTACAAGTTATTTGTAGCGCTTTACTACCTATCCCTGGGACAGCGTGTATGGTAGCATTGCATACTGCACCTGACATCAGTGGATTAAGGTGAGGGTTAGATATTGAGTAACAGCAGATTGATGCACCGGGGCGCCGCCAGTGTTCCAAGGCCAACGTAAATTATTTTTACTGGGGAGGGATTGTCCTTTTCTTCAAGCAAATCAAACATAGCCAAACATTATGGATCTATTCCAACAATACAATTTTAGCCAACAGAAAACGTCAGGTCGCCACCTGTCTGTCGCAGAAAACGTCAGGACACCAACCGTCTGAGGGTTAGCGGTTGGTTATTTTGCTGGCGCATATGAAACACATTGTGATTGGATTTCTTATTGTCTCAAAGACATGGGTTTGGGGATGTGTTTGTGAGCAACACTTAGCAGGCCAGTTTGATAACCGCGTCCTGTGTTCTGCCACTTTACAGGGTGGAGATCTGCTGTCTCCTGATAGGGCTAAAGTCCTACTCGGGACCAAGTATACAGATGACGGCGTCGGATTAGAGTCTCCTACAGGGGTGAGTGGGGCAAGCTGCTTTGAGGTGGGGTTTACCCTGTGCACACGTCTATGATCAGCTTTTACTCCCCCAATCTGAACCTTAAACACTAATGGGAAAAATTCTCAGTTGATCTACAATCAGTGTCTAAGGTCAACTACACTAGACAATCTCTTGAGGATTTCTGCAGGTTAACCATACTGCATTTCATGTTCATCCTAAGTGTTCTTTTTCTCTTTTGCCATTCTTTCTTTCTCAATGGCTGAGCCTGTCTTGCTGTCTCAGGAGGTCCAGTACTCCTTTCCATTCTCGCAGCTCTTCCTTCCTGCCCTTCTCTGTGCCTCAATTTGGTCCTTGTAATGCTCTTTCTTTCTTTTCTTCTTTTGTTCTCTCTCATGGTGTAAATTATCCTGTTATCTATCTATCTCTTTTTTTCTCTGCATTTTTGTCCATTATCATAAATCAGCCCTCAACTGTTTATCTTCCACTCGACCAGTTTGATGCAAACAAAAGGACATTTACACTGTTGTCAGAAACGCACACACATTGTGTAGACATACAGACACAAACACATACACACTTATGAGGGCCCGCTCACAACACACACACACACACACACACACACACTACGGAGACACACACCCTGTACACAGATACTGAACAAACAGACACACACACAGTGTGCACCACTCTGCATTAGGGTATACGTATCGGGCCGTGAGAAGTGGCACTATAGCAAGTCCTTGTTATTCTTCCCCGGTCCCTCTCCCGCTCCATTGCCTCTTCTGCTCTCGTTCGCCCTGGCAACGAGGGGCACCTGACAACGCATTTATTTCTCCTGAAAAGAGCGAGTAGGGAAAGTTGAAAGAAAGATGAACATACTGGGATTTTCTGAGTGGGCCTGGAGAGGGGGTTCGGAGTTACTGTGTGGGGCCCAAGGACAGGATATTCAGTGATCAAACACACACCCACTGATCCTCATGTTAATGTGTTCACAGACATCTGTCAGGTGTTATGTGATGATGAGTGATGCCGTCACACTCACCATGGCAACACATTCAAATGCATCAACATTGCGTACCTTACTCAGAAAGAGACGAGTTCTGGATTGTTTTATGGTAAGGTTGTAGTCGCTACTTGTTGGGCAAGAAAAAATGGCCCATAGGGATCTGTCAAAATGAGCTTGCTAAATTGGGAATAGGGGGTGAATTCCCACTGACAATACCAACTGGAACAGAACTGTTAAATAAAGGACCATTTAATTAATCTTAAGGGAGAGAAAGGAAGCAGAGGAAACACAGTGCAGCAAGCGGAACGCCATTTAATGAGCAGAATATACCTGAATGTACCGTACAATATGGAGATAATAAACAACATTTGTGCAATATGGAGATAATAAACAACATTTTGAATTATGCTCATCCATTGCATCCACAGGATGTGGAGGATGAGGAAACGGGGGCTGGCACTGGCCCAGGAGAGGCCAACCCCAACCCCATTAGCTGGGACCTGAGCACAGACAAACTGCCGGGCCCAGTTGCCAAACTCTGCAAGACCGAGTCCCAGACGCTCATGTCTCCCAGGTAGCTGCCCACAAACACACACACCTTCTTTAAAGTTACTCTCCAGTGAAACTTCTACCAGTTAATAGTCTGTAAACACATAATAATGTTAATAGCCTGTAAACACTTAATAATGTTAATTGTCTGAAAACACAATAATGTTAATAGTCTAATAGCACATAAATGTTAATAGTCTGTAAACATCCAATTAATTTTGTTTCGAAATATAAAAAAAAAACTGTCTCAAACAGACCATTTCAAAAGGAGGATCACAACAGTTTGAACAGCACAATTAGCTGTATAAGGAAGGTTGAGTTGGCCCATCAGCAGTTTAATTCATCATTTTATGACTGGAATACACCCATACCATTGCTACATGGGAAAACTGTACTCATACTGAAAGTTATTATAGTTAATATTTCATTGAATTCTGAAACACCGGACGGTTACTTTAATGTCTGATATTTTTGTATTCACGCAGACTCACCATATTAACCATTAAAATCCAAACAAAAGTTGGGGCTCAATTAAGTGTTCAAAAACATAGCGAACTCTCTCTCTCACACACACAGAGTAAGTCTGTGCTTGGCTGGAACAAAAGCTTGCACACCCAGCAACTTTCCAGACCCAGAATTGAAAAAGACACACACACTTCAGCTGAATATATTCGAGTGACAACAAAGCTCACACTATACCTCAGACAGCTTATTTCGAAACAAACTTATTAGCTGAATTACGTCTTTCACCACCACTTCCACCAGCGTGAATTTATTTAAGATCAGATTTGTGTTGTATAATCTGTTTAGGAGCCGCATTCTACATTTATCTCATGTTGATGGATATAGTGAGGGACCGTGCATATATAATGCATTTGCTAGGTTTCTACATAATTGTAATGTTCTAATAATTGTACCTGTGCACAGCTGCTGTTTTGTGATCCACTAACAAAATTCTCCCAAAAGGAAAGCTTGGAAATCTTTTGCTGTGCAGTGTTGACAGATTGTGATCAGATCTGCTTATGGCCTGTCTTCTGCTCATTGGGTCCGCCGCTGTTTGTGATCCCCAGTAAAACAGAGAATAAGCTACAGAGGCGTCCTAGAAGCACGTCCATGAAGGACCGGCAGAACTCCAAGGCCCAGAGCGACCGTACCAGCAGCATCGACAGCGAGACGTCCCCAGAGTCCAGGATCACTGTACAGGTGTTTTTTAATATTCATTTGGGAATGTGTGCATGCATTCGTGTGTGTGTGTGTGTGTACCCTTTGTAGTTGTGTTTTTGTGTACACCATGTAAATGTGTTTTTACAGACAGACCAGCTATCTGACTCTTCCTCTTCCTTGGCCAGGTCCCCAGGAAGTCAGTGTACGACCAGCTGAACCAGATCCTAATCTCTGACGAGCAGCTCCCTGAGAGCATCATTCTAATCAATACTACAGACTGGCAAGGCCAGGTACGCTACCTCTGTGGGTGTGGGTGTTGTGTGGGTGCAGTATGTGGGGTAAAAACAAGAAGAGTATGTGGACCAGGGTGATTGAGTTGTCTTTAAGAAAAATTATGCTGCTATCTTACACCTCTTTCCTGTCAAATTTAACATAAAATACCAAGATAGTTGTACTCTCTGGTGGTTTCAAATTTTTTGGGGAATCCAGTTAACATTTATATTTCTGTTGTTTAGCAATTTAGCCGAGCAACTTTCTGGAGCAAGTATATATGTTAACATACCTCTTCGTACAACACTGGATCTGACCGTATTGTATAGTTACTAGGAATTATAATTTTTGGTGTAGTATACCAGTCATTTTATTATTTCAATAATATTTGCATTATCTTTGGACTTTATAAATAGTGCTTTGAAACCATGTTAAACAACTGGTATTTTACAACCTTCATCTGTAAGCCTAGCTAGCTGGATATTGGTTAGAAAATAGGCTGAAACAATTGCTTAGGTAAACATAGCAATTTAAAAATATATATATTTCTTTACACTGGGAAAAACCAGCTGAGACTGAGGTCTCATTTACAGTGGTGCCCTGTATTACAACAACAAACAATAAAAACATGAATAAGAAGATATCTTAAAACTGATATAAAACAAATGTGTAAAAATCAACTCTCAAATGCGTACATGAACACAAATTCACACACGTGAGGTATTTTAAGGAGGCTTGTGGTTGACTAACTTGTTTATAGCAAGCCCTCTCTCACTTCTGGCCTTCACCCCAGACTTACTCTATCGTTCTCTCTTCTTCCATGCAGTATCTATCTGAGATTCTCCACGAGCACAATCAGCCCATCGTGTGCACCATCTCCAGTGCAGATGTCCAAGCAGCCTTCAACACCATCGTCACCAGAATCCAGAGATTGTAAGCACTCAAAGCCAAAAAAATATACACTTCAAGAAAAAGGATGGTTTCAATGTAAAAATGCAAATGTTTCTCAAAGATTTCAGTCAGTTTTAAATGTTTCTTATTGAACACAATATTGAAGAGCAGTAAGGGAATTTCAACAAAAAATAAACTGTTAAGAAATGTCAACTAACTAAAGGGGTAATAGCATGGTCATAAAATGGAGGCTAGTTTTACTACCTGTTTCTCATAATGTTATTTTTATACCCTGCTTCTCGGACTAGCTGCAACTGCAACGCCCAGACACCCCCCACAATCAAAGTGGCTGTGGCCGGAGACCAGAGTTACCTCAGTACCATTCTCAGATGCTTCGTGGAGCAGCTGGCCAACAAGACTCCTGATTGGCTCAGCTACATCCGCTTTCTGGTCATCCCTGTTGGTAAATGTCAATTTAGCCAATTGCCATGGAGTCTAATGCCATTCAGTCATTTTCAATTCAGTCAATGAAACTCACATTCATGCACACTGTGAAAACAAGAAACCAGGCAAGCCTAGTTCAGCCGGACCGCAATAGAAAATATTGCCCTCTTGAGATTCGAACCTGGGTCGCCCACATGAAAGGCTTTGTCGCTAACCACTACACCACAGAGCTCTACGTTCAGCAGGTGTCAGTATAGCCCCATTTTAGCAGTGAATGATATTGATACAGTTGAACTGACTAACGTTTTTTACTAAGTTTACTTCCACCACAAATAGCATCTATGAACTGTTAGCTTTTGCCACTGGCAGTTTTAACAGCTTATTAGCCAGTAATAGGCTTACTGGTATCTACTAACTTCTTAAGAATAATCATAAGAATTGAGCAATTGCTAGCAAGACTGAAGATGAACTTTTCCATGCCAGAAACAGTCGCAATATAACCGTATACAGTTTTAGTTAAGGCTCACTGTAACGTAACTACTGTAGCCTATGTTGTAGCCAGCAAATGTGTTTGTCTATCCTGACCCAAAATGCATGCACGGATGCATACTTCGAAATCCACCAGAAACAGCGATATAACCGTAAACTGTTTTATTTCAGGCTTACTATGTAGGCCTGAAATAAATGTAGTCACTAGAGGTTTTTGCCAGCAAAGTTTTCATCAATACGGAATAATTCATAATGTGTACTTCGCTTCGCCTGCGAGGAGATACGAACTCAGGACCTATAGTTCTCAGGTCCGCTTCTCTAACCACTACGCTATTTAACAAGGGGTAGTCAGTCACTCACTCAGTAAGGGACATTCGCTCTTCTTGGCCGGCTCCGCTTATGTGGTCCGGCAAAAAAGGAAAACAAAATGTGTGAAAATGTCATGAAACCTTCCCATGAATCACATGTAGAGGGGAAAACTGCACGCAAAATCATAGTTACAGAAACTAATCTCATGTTAAGCGTAATATCATAGCAGTCTAATAATGGAATAATGATGATGACACATCTCCATGACTTTGTACGTTGGGTCGTACGTTGGGATTTGTGGTTGCAAATATGATTCTCGAATGTATAGCAACATTTCGGAAGTTTGACATTTTTTACAGTGGTTGCAAATTTGCAATTTAATATTTGAATATATTGACAATATATTGACAATGCAGGTTTCAGCAAGTTGAATTGAAGACTTTTTAATGCCACTTCGAATTCAATTTAAGACCAATTTCACAACAACACCCCACACAAAAAATACATACAGTAAGTTCACCAATTTGACTGAAGTACCCACTGTTGTTAGAGCAGTAAACCTATTACTAACATTAATGTTACTGGTTATACTGCGCGGAACTGTCGTCTGTGATATGACCAAACAAAACTGAGAAATGCCTGGGCATTTGTTGAAGGTTTTTCACAGCAGTTTTGTTGTTTTTGTGTTTCTCACACTTTACATAGGATTCCACAGATTTAATTCCCATATTGCCTTTTTTATAGTGCCTTATTTTCATTCCCTTCAACAGATTTCATCGAAAAAGCAAAGTTGTCCAACAACTTCTGATTGAGTTTGCACATCCCCTTGGTACCTGCGGGAACTTTAACAGCCAATGTCTAAATAGCTAGCTAAATTACCTAGCTTGGAACTAGCTACCTATCTACCTCAAGAACAACCACAAGTGTCTTGCTGACATCTAAAATTCTGACTACTTTTCTGTATTATAAATATCAATATTATGAACCTGCTGACTCCAACATGTCTCACTGTATGTAGTGTAATTGTATTTTTGTCTTGTAGACATGTTTGTATACATTTTGTTAAATTGTTTACGTAATTCTGCGTGTTGTCTTGTCATTGTCTTGTGTAGTTATTCTTACCCTAACTAGACATCCAAGCCTGAGCAGGTCTCCCAATTGATTCCTCTATCCCAGTGGTTCTGTAACCTCGAAATGATTTCAAAGTTAGAACACATCTTCAAAATACAGCTAGCAACAGTAGCTATAAATTCCGCCTGTAAAGAAAGGACTATGCCAAAGCAGGAAGTACCACCCCACCAGAGATGTAGTCTTTAAGAAAGAAGAACATTTTGACATCTTGTACGTTTAATCTGCTACATTAATCAATACATCTGCTGATAGGACCACCGCTGAAAGACCTCAAATGGCTGTATCAAACAAGGACATCCGCAACTACACATTAGACAAGTTGTAGTGCCATCGATATAACATGGAGGCTTTTTCTAAGTGAAACAATACATTAATACTTTTATTTTTCAGTAGCTACATAGTAGTGTCTAGAAAAAGAATTCACACAGTGCAGTACTAGTAGTAGTGCCAGTGAGATCCAACGCCCTCTCCCAACGCCTGTTCATTATCACCATCCTTACCTGTGTTCTTGCTCTTGGACCCTTGTTGCTTCTTCCCTCATGTGTTGTCGGTCATACTTTTTTTTGGTTTCAGTTGCCAATATAAGTTTTTTGTAGTTGCAGGGGCTTTACGTTTTAGATATTGAAGTAAAGTCCTTTGTTCTTCCTGCATTGGTGTCCTGCATCCTCCTTCAAATGTTACAAGTAGGCTATCGTATCTCAACAATAAAATGGCTAATTCTTGTTTTAATGCAAGTTACAACAGTAGCTAATGTAATCCACTTCTATAACCGACATAGCCTAGCTAATTTGTTACCCTCTCATTCAAACTCAGAAGCTAGCTAACATGTAGTTAGCCAACTTCAACTGTATGCAATGTCTGGGGATTGTTTCAAATGTACTGGCATCATAATTCACATGATAAATAAACTACTGAACTATTAATCTTAATATTTTCAAACACAAATAATATAAAACATATGATTACTGTTTCCTACTTTTTTGTCTACTGTGGAAAATTAGACATTTCATGTATGAATCAATCCAGCCAATGACCTTGGGTTTGTTGTGGTTTTGTCGGAAGGATCTAATTGGTTAGGCTAATAGATCCTGCCTCCAATGTACAAAATCATTTTAGACTTAAAATTCAGTTAAAATTCATTTTTCATGTTTTTTTGTTTTACAGCAAAATATTGATAGCTGTAAATAGATTTATAATTATTATTAAAATGATTTTTTCTTTGAAATCATAATGATTGTTTTCTAGTTATAAATGATAAGTTTGCAACAGTTGTAATAATGTTCACACATCATAATACAAGCTTGCAAAATTCCACATTTGCGAATTGTACTTGCAACCACAAGTCACAACATACAATCACAAAATCACAGTTGTCAGTATCGTTATTTCATAGCTAACAACATACCTGTGCCTTCTAATTAGTCTGTTCACCTCACTGCAGGCACTCACCCTCTGGCCAAGCACATGTCTTCATTCGACAGCAAGTTCAACAACATTTTCATGGACGCCGGCTGGAGGGACTTGTTTGGCAGGCTGGAGGCCCCGACATCAGGTACAGTGGAGAGCTACAGTCACAGACACTTTATATGAGCCAATACCATGTCTTATATAAGTGTCATTCTTGTGTATTATGTAATTGTCTTTCTTTTGTAGTGTATAGGTGTGGTTCTCATATAATTCTCACTCTTGCGTGTTATATAGGTCTAGTTTTGCTCATCATGGTTTATAAACACAATTCAAAATGTTCAGAAGTGTGCATCAGCATCATAATGTATTATAGTGGACATAAGACTAAGTAATAATAATTATTATTATATATTTACATTTTTTAAGATACAATGAAAACATATGACAAATATTTGTTTATGTGGAAGGTATTGATATCAGAATGTTTTACCAAATAGTGTAATATGCACACATCTCCACTTAATATCTGTATTTTATGAAACTTCAACAGTTTTACTGTAGGTGTTGGGTGATAGATTATGGCTTCCATTTTGTGTATCCCCAGACAACATTGATGTGGCAGGCCGTGTTTCGCAGTACCTGGCTGGGGCCAGTGTCTCCCACCAGTGTCCCATCTCTGAGGCCATGCTGACCTACAAACAGAAGAGGTGAGATATGTGTATGCGTGGGGCTCCAGCAAGAATGGGTGATACTAGGTTATGGGTTTGTGTGTGAATCTTAATGAAGTGTTTGGAAGGGTGCCTGTTTGTGATATCTTTTCAGGGTTACCTACTGATTTAGTTTTTCTGTTATATATTTTTTTTATGGTATTATTCTCTTGTGAGCAATTTGGAAGGTATGTTTTATAGCAAGTGCGCCCTCTGCAGTTGTCCCATAACTTATTCTTTTAAAATGTTTCTCACATTCCATCAAATGTACCAACAGCTTTCGCTTTTTCAAATTAGCACCAAGATATCACCACATCGGCTTCACTTTGACAGAACATTATTTTTCGAAAATGTACCCATAATTCATAAACCTCACTGAAGAAGATCAATTGCGACTCTTAACACTTTTACCAGACTAAGTTTTTCTCCCCTTTTCTTTTGTTTGCATTCAAGGAAGAGAAGCTTGTATTTTGATTTTTACATCAGGTATCTAGCCGCAGCTTTTCGTTGTACCCCTGTTCTCCTTCTGTGTTGAATTTTGCCCGCCAATATAACCTGTGTTCTCTTGTTGTCCGATGTCTAACCCACATTGCTCGCTGTTCGTTTTAAAGTCTCAAGTTCATACCTGGTCTGCATTGACTGCCCTTGTCTTGCCTTGAGTTTTTGCGTGTGTCTTAACCACCTGTTTGCCTGATTTGGTTGTTTTTTGGTTTGGTTTTGGACTTGTGGATTTTGAATAATATAAAACAGCATCAAAGCTAGTTAGCTGTACATTTACATTTAAATCATTTTGAAGACCACTGTTATCCAGAGAGACAGTAGTGATTGGAGACATTCATATTGGCCCCTGGTGGGAGTTGAACCGACATCCTGGGCGTTACATGCACCATGCTATTACCAAGTGAGCTACGCGAGTCCTGGTTTTAAGCAATATTACATCATCATTGACACTGCAGGCAAAATCAACAAAACAAGTCTGCCGATGCTTGTTGTGCTACTGGACCTTTCCAAACTGGGAAGAGATGATAGTGGCTATCTTGGTGGATTTCATTACTGTTGTCGGTAAGAAGGAAGTCGCCCCCGCTGTGTCGGATGATGCAGTGTCGCAGTATTTACTCTATCTTGAAGTTCTCCCACACACTTTGGTCTTTAATGCTGGGAGAACTGTCGATGCAATGAGAACTAAGAAAAAGACTGACATTGATCTGTTATTTCTTATCACATCAGACAGAGAGAGGTTGAGAAATTAGGAACGATGCGACGAGATGGAGAATGAGGAGGAGGGCAAGTGCAAAGAAGGAGAGATGGTATTAGAGATATAATTAGATGGTTTTAAGACTGAAAGGAGAGAGGGAGAAGGGGAACGACAGCCCTCTGACGTGTGCCATCACGCTCACCTGCTTGTGTGACCTTTTTGTGTGTGACGGCGCGGTTATTTTCTCATTTCTGCTCAGATGTCACTGTTGACCCAGCTCTGCAGCAATTATGGCTTTTTAAGGGTATAATGACACACACTGCACACACACACAAATGTTATTTTGACAAGACGCCAAGTGCGTATACTTTACACGTCTACTTTCGAATTACCAGACGTAGCAAAGGCACTGTAATGTATTATGACCATTGTACTGTATTATGTCAACAATGCGGCGGTGAAGAGTGAATTTTGATCACTAATCCCAGGCTTGGTTTGGTCACAAGAGACAAGTCTTCTGGTGACAATGACAAAGTCACTAAAGCAGGGTCACACCATGGAGAGAAACCATCTCCACTGAAAAAACAATTGTTTTTATCTGCCTAGTGTTTTCGCATCGGTGCCATTGGTGAAAAGGAGGCGAGAATAGGATGCTTATTTGAGACTTCTGAGACTGAGATTGATCTAGAGGTTATTTGGTTCCGGTTTTCAGAAATCATCTATCTGGATTTTGCATGTCGGATTGGATTAAATGTATAGAAATTTAATAATAATTTGAATGGACATATCATTGATTCAAATTGGGACTCATTTTATTTGTTTCAAAGCAAATATTATTTAAAGTACAATTACATTTTTTTTCAAATTATGTTAGATTGTTCCTCACCCTGAGACTAATCTGTGGGCCAAGAGAAACCTTTAAACAGCCATTACATAACATAAACATTTGCTAACTTAATCCACTGCTATCTAATAATCTATGGAAGTAATGAGCATGTGTGAATGTGACCATGTTTTAAAAAGAATCTCAATAACACCAGAAAATTTGGGCCCCTCAGTGGCACAGCGAGTGATAAAGTCACTGCTTCTAAGTTAACCAAGTCTTTGCAAGACCAGGGTTCAAATCCTGCACCGTATTAGACCATCATCGGAGTGTTACTAATCGAATACAGTTGCTCAGTCAAGGAAAAGGCTGGGGCTACATTCCTTCTGGCAAATAAGGATTCCTGTCTAGAATTTCTGGTTAAGAAACCAGCATAAGGACCACAATGGCATCAAATGTGCTTTGAAAGTTACATACTGTACCAGTCAAACCTTTGGCTTCACCTACACAATTAAGGGTACTTCTATATTTTTACCATTTTCTACATTGTAGAATACTAGCGTAGACATGAATACAATGACGTAATAACACATGGAATCCTGTAGTAAACAAAAAGTGCTTTTCTTTCACTCTGTGGTCCTACTCATCTCAAACCATTTGGGTTAAGGTCAGGTGATTGTGGAGGCCATCTTATGCAGCACCAACACTCCAATTCTTGGTCAAATATCCCTTACACAGCCTGGAGGATTGTTTTGGGTCATTGTCCTGTTTAAAAAGAAATGATAGTCCCACTAAGCACAAACCAGATGGGATGGCATATCGCTGCAGAATGCTGTTGTAGCCATGCTGGTTGAGTGTGCCTTGAATTCTAAATAACTCACAGACAGTGTCACCAGCAAAGTACTCCCACACCGTCACACCTCCTCCGGCATGTTTCACGGTGGGAACGACATATCCGGAGATCATCCGTTCAACCACTCTACGTTTCACAAAGACACGGCGGTTGGAACCAAAAATCTAAAATTATGACTGTGTTCCAAAGGACAGATTTCCAACAATCTAATGTCCATTTCTCAGGTTTCTTGGCCCAAGCAAGTAACATCTTATTATTGTGTCCAGTTGACTTTTTTTTGCAGCTATTCAACCATAAATGCCTGATTCATGCAGTCTCCTCTGAGCAGTTGATTAATTTCGCCAAACTCCCATGCCCTGATTCTTTCCATAAATGTTTTGCTAGTGTTGGTGAAATTAGTTCTTGTTGCCAGATAAAATACTTTCAGTGTGAAAAACTCTCTAACATCGATTAGGGAAAATGCTACATTTGGCTTTAATCCTCTCCGATAAGTGAAATCCAGGTAACTTTTGAAAAGTAACTGATGTTTTTCATTTATTTAGACAGAAAAAAGAGAATATGGGAGAGATAAGGAGACAGTGAGAATAGAGGAGTTGGGAATTGAACCTCTTTCTCCAGGGTTGTACAGTATATGTGTGCCTACACCACTAGACTAGGAGTCACCCTTAGTCAATGCTTGTTTTCTTTTCTAAAAACTTGTGAGGGAGATTAACTTGTTTTTTGTTTGTCCAACCTCTCTGCTGTGCTACCATTCTCTGCTAACTGCTTTCTTCAGTTCTGGCTTTATTTGGGAAGTTATTTTGGTTTTGTATGGGCTTTTTGTGTGACTCTTTAGGGGATTTGTGAGAAATAGGAAATTATACCTTTAGTTAAAGGCAGCACTATCAGATTCACACAGAAGTACTTAAAAGTTGACAAGGACCAAACGTGCTAACTGTCTTTTAACCCTTTGTCTAGCTAGACCTGATTCCAAATACAGGGGCAAATCCTAACCAACATTTTTTTTTGTTTAGTTGCAGTGACATAAATGATTCGGTAAACATTTGACTTAAGTTGACATTTTAAGATGTTGTTCAATGTATAGCAGGGAGTGCAGAGGGGTTCTTTAATGCAATAGATCTGTTGTTTTTCATCCTTGTTAATACATTGGTTTCTACTAGTTTGCCCTCTTCAGCCAAAGTTCAAGTACTAAGAAACCAAAACCATTGGGACTGCGGAACTCACCTTGTATTAAACGTCACCAACAATGTTCCTCCCCTCACTCAGCCCTGTACTGATTGTTACTGTTGACATCACAGCAGGCTTACAAAGCGCCAATCTGGCTGTCTGTTGTAAGGAGTGTTCCCTGGCATACCTATCACCGCATGACCTTCATCTCCCAACAAAAGTTAAAGGTTTTTCTGGAACCGCTTGGAGGCCAACATGTCTCATCGACTGCGATTGGACATGCCTCAGCCGCCGAAACACACGCTCCCCACAAATGTCTAATTCTTCCTGTTGATCCCTCTGCATTGTGTAAACTAACATGATTATTTGTTATTCGTTCTCTCTATTCCTCAGCCCTGATGAGGACTCTTGTCAGAAGTTTGTGCCATTCATTGGGGTAAGGATGTTCAGTTTAAACAAAATAAAGTGAATGTTATAATTTTACCTCTTATGTAAAGTTATAATGACTAACATACCGAGCTATTACCTGGCTTAACACTAGAACCTCCAAATGCCTACGCCAATTTGAGTTTGTAATTAAAGTAAAACTGCCATTTTGAAAGCTACACCCTCCTCTTTCAATTACTTTTCCTAAATAGGTGTATATTACATTGTTCTGCTGTCAGAATTCTAAACTCACCAACTGAACTATTTAGAGACTATTTACCTGGGGTTTTTTTACCCCGTTTTCTGACTTAATCCGCCAAAAGCACACGCCACATTGCGTTGGTTCCCAGACAACCACTAATGGTACCCAGGCGCTAATCACCCCTCACTGAATGAATGACATCAGTGGATGAATGGGCGATACTTCCAGATGAAAGATCAGAGACTTGGTTGAATTTGAATGAACGTACAACTATAACTATTTGCAAAATGAAATACTGACGATTTTCAACAAATTAATTGTTATTGAAACATAATGCACACTATATCCTGATCAATTCAACAAACATATTACACGTTACTGTTTTTCATTAGGACAGAAACAAAATATCCTATCATCTGTCTATTAATTTTCACAGATTATTGTACTGAAGATTCAGCATCTTATGTAGGCTAATTCATCAAATGTATTACACTAAATAATTATTTGTGAAACGAAATACCAATGATATTCTTGATTATTCAACAAATTAATTGTTATTGAAACTTAAGGCCAACTATATCCTGATCAATTCAACAAACGTATTACACGTTACTGTTTTTCATTAGGACAGAAAATCATCAAATCAATCAAACATCCTATCATAGAAATAATTGTTCTTTGTACTCTTGTCTTAATCGTTTTTTTTTTTATATGATACGACCTTCAATACAAACCCCTGAAACTGACTGTGGGGCAGCAAGGATAAATGCATGGGTGTTTATAGCCCACATTGTCCAAAACAATCGACAAATGACTTTTCTGTATTTTATCAAATAGTCAATTTCGTTATTCATGTAGGCTACTGTAAATCATCCTTTGATCATCATTTTACTCTGCTAATCGAATTTACAAATAAAATTAATTGAATGATACACTGTAATGTTTTTACTTGAAGAGAAGGCTGTGTTGCAATATACCCGAGCCTATGCCTTTGTAGAACAATGCAAGAGGCTACATATCCTTGGATCTATCAGTTTTATTTCTACGAATAGGCTGTAGCCTCTGTTATTCATTCTTTGAAATTTATTGTGTTTATCAAGCAACCGTGCTTTAGGCCTATGTACGGCTATAAATGCGTATATCCTTTGATCTTCAGAAACTGGTCGATAATGTATCTTTTCCTTGTACATCATCAAAATTAGATCAAAATGAAAACTAAATTCTAATGGATTTATTTGGAATAATTTAAGTGTTGTGTAATTTTAATTTTGTATATTTGTAGGGCCTAATAACTGAATGAAAATATTATAGCCTGTTTTCTTAGAAATAATCGTTCTTCGTATTCTTTTCTTAATTGTTTTTTTTTGTATGAAAAGACCTTCAATACAAACACATTCTTGTATTTTTCAAATTCATTAGTCATTTAAAACAAACAAATTCTGTAATTATTTTTTAAGAAAATTCTATATAGTTTGTTAATGACCCAGTAGAGGAACTGATGCTCTGGCTGGATGGTGATGCTGCGGGGGAGAATGTCAATGCTAATACGGACGATTTGTGTGCTAATGACATCAAACGGCGTTTGGCTCTGGTGGATACTGGGGGTCTGAAAGGCCTGGCGGTTCTAGTGTTAACTGAATGTAAGAGGTTTTGGATAAGAGTGTCTGCTTAGTGATCAACATTTAAATCATAATCATGTTTTTTGCTCCCTCCCCTCACCCCTCAGCTGGTTAAAGTGGGCATCGTTGAGCACAATCTCTCAACTTCAAGTAAGACATCCTACTTATTTTTTCCCCCTATGAAACCCTATACTTTTTAATCTGGCATGAGACGGGGGAAATAGGGGAGCCTAAGACACCATCAGACAAACCACATATCTTGATTATGAAATATTTTTGTTGATAAGTGTTTTCTGGTAAAAAAAAAAGACTATTTAACCACATCACAACCAACTAGTAATTTTGTACAACCAGCTAAAGACGTCTTCTGGATGACGAGGTCAAGACATCACAAAAGCATGACATTTTTATTGTTTGCTACTCGGATTACAACCAGATTTAAAAAGTATTTTTCTGGTTGTAAAAAACATGAAACAAAACCTACTCCCTAATCCTCAGTGGACTCTGATGATGCCATGATGGGGAGCATCAACATGCTGGCCTCCCCTCCACCCCAGCCAGGACCGCCCTATATGAAGGACCTAACCTGCACCCCGCCTTCTTCCCCCTCCGTCTCAGCCACCCTTGCCGGAGCTGGGTACGTACTGCAACCAAGCGGTCTTTTTAATTAACATCCCCTTCTGTCTCATGTAATCTTCATTTGATCTGAAGGTTGTACCTTATAACTCTGGCATGGGTGCAGCCCGCAAAAGGGCCACTTGGCCTAATAAAACACAGCATTTCACCAGGTGCAGACCATCTTTCCACTAGGGATGGGCACGGATAGTTGAATATTCGAAAACCTGAAATTAATTTAGTATTCGTGTACTTGTGTGTATTAAATTTGCCCCTGATTTTTTTACTTATATGTATTTTTTGATTGAAAGGAAGAGACCTGAATATTATTTTTCTAAATACTAATATTAATTAATTAACATTAAAATTCCAATCTCAAATTTTTACATATGACAATATACCATGACATTTAAAAAATTATATGTTTGAGGTCACTTTTATAACATGTGCTCCTTCACACGTTTTTGTTGTTTACAATCGTCAATCAAAGCGGTATAGTGTGGTGGGTTCCCGTCAGTCAAAATGACGCAATATATAATGCATAGCCTACTGTTAGCAAGTGAATGAAAGTTAACTAGTTCAAGCGAAGATTAAATATACTTACTGAATTAATGTTGCCAACGGAAAAATGATTTGGCTACAAAACACTATGTAATGTTCGGCTGTGGAATCTAAAGGCAGTTGAGAGTGCAGAAAACGGTGAGCAAATAGCATATAGCTGGTTAGCTTAGCTAACTAGCTTCTCTAGACTCCTCCATCCAATAAACTCAATGTCATGTGTTGATAAATATTGTCTTCTAGTTCTGTAGGTGAGTTTTATGTGTCTATCACACTGCTTCCTCCATATGCGCGCTCGCTCTTTTCTCACACGAACGGCCGTTGAGCCAATATTACATAAGAGCTACACCCTCTCCTTCGCGGGTAATGTAGGAGTAGCACTTATGTTGTATCAGCAGTTTTTAAAAACATATATTTTGGTTAACCGAATACTATTCAAATAACAACACACACTATTCGAATAGTGAAATCTTGTCCAACTGACATTCCTACTTTCCACAATAATTAGTTTCATATATTAATCATTCAGAAGGCCAAAGATCCTGTGAGGAGCACGTAGAAGGATATCCACACATCTCCCACATGCCCCATTCTGTTTATTCTTCCCTATCCAGGTTATGCAACGTTCCTACAGGTGGATTGGCTTGCCAGACAATGTCACAAAAATGACACGTTTGCATTGAGGGGGCTCAAGGCTGTGGGTTGTGATGATGATAAACAGTCATATTGCCATAGAACAACAACAAGATGCTATGTCTTGAATCATAGGCGTCTCCTTTCAGCTGGTTGGAACTTGTTGTTGATACCATGTTGTTAAAGACTCAAGCTTGTAGCCAAGCATGGACAAACCCAAAGCAACAAATCCTTCTCCAGGAGTCTTTGATGTTCCTGTTTCCACAACGTTATCAAGAGGTTTAAGGCCCATCCCACTGTAGCCAATCTCCCGTTCTAGCCAATGGGCATTTTGAAGGGCTGGTTAAAAAAAACAGAAGAATGTTTTCCATATTGCATTTTACAGGGGCTGTACTGGGCCATTTCCCATCTTTCTTTTTTCGAGTGGTGGAGAAAGAATCTTGATCAACTGCTACACATTTAAGCTGACGTTCAGACACAAGGAACAACAGTTTCAACTTACACTAACCTTTGCCAACTCAGCGAACAGGGTTTGTGTGTTTGAAGACCAACTGCTGAGAGAGACATAAGAAAGCACCACTGCAATGTGCCAAAACACAGCTAAACATGCCACAGTTTTTCTGGGACAATCTCTTGTGGAAAGATTGGACCAAATTAGAGCTTTCTGGCAAAGCGGACAATCTCCATGTTTACAGAAAACTAAATGAAGTCTTCAAAGAAAATAACACCCTACCTAAGTCAAACACAAAGGAGGTTCAGTGATGTTTTGGGGTTGCTTTGCTGCCTTTGGCACTGGATGCCTTGAACATGTGCATGGCATCAAGAAAAAAGGATTTTAGGATGTAATGTCAGACCCGGTGTCAAAAAGCTGGGTCAATAATAAAGGTCAGTATCCCCAAACACCCTTAAAAAAATGGCACATATTGCTGGACTGTTCTGAAGTGGCCATCAATGAGTACAGATATAATTTCCATTGAAGACCTGTGGAGAGATCTGAAAACAACATTTAGAAGTCATCTTTCAGATCTGGGAGTACTGGAGCAGTTTGCACAAGAAGAGTGGGCCAAACTGCCAGTATTGAGGTGCAGGAAGCTCATCCATTGATAACAGTTATTTTGGACAAAGGCTGAGGAGACTAAATATCTTGCTCAATTTTAACATATTTTTAAAGACAATGCAAGTTATTTGAAGAAAATGCACAGGTGACACTACTTCAGGCCATGACTGTAGCTAGCTTGCCAGCTAACCAACCAATGTAAATTATGTATTTGACATTAGTAAAAAGTGGTAATTGTGCAACTGTATTCATATTATATACATGTCATGAATATGTAATGTAGTGTAAGCCAACTCATACTGTTTAGCCACAGTACTTTCTTAAGAACCGACCCGCCTGTGACGTTCCTAAAACATTTTCTGTCGCACATCCCTCCACCTTGCAGCTCTCCAGCGACAGGCGGGGAGGTAATGGGGCTTCAGGTGGACTACTGGACGTGTCATGGCGCTGACAAGAAGAAAGAGGGCGAGAAGCGTGATGCAGGCATAAAGAACACCCTGAAGAGCAACTTCCGCTCGCTGCAGGTGTCCCGCATTCCCAATGGAGGCGAGCTTACCCCCCCTCCGGGCATGGCCATGACCGTCGTCATGAAGGAAAAGAACAAGAAAGGTAGGTGTTGCGTTACACAAAGGCAATTGGATTGAATGGGTTATTATCCGTAATACTGATCAATGCAATAGGCTTGGGCGATAAACCATACATATAATTTATACTGTTTTCAGGAATTGTGGTAAGTATAGTCACAGGGAGGGTTTAAAATGTCTTTGACTTTCTCTATTCATTTTATTAAAAAAATGTTTTACATGCCTGCTGTATTTTTGTGCAGTATGTTCGTAGGTAAAACATATAGTCTTTATTGTCATCTGTCATTTTTTTATTATTTAGCTTGATGATTGTGGTCACGACACAAACCAGTTTCATTGAAAATCATTAGAGAATGCAGAAGCCGGAGAGTAATTTGCTATTGTGGATAAACTAATAGCAAGCTTCCTGTGATTTGTGAGTAAAAAAAAATGCATGTGTAGCCTCATGGTGTTTTGCACAATGTCTCTCACATTCACTGGTAAATACCCATACTCATCAAAACAGTTAGTCAGTAGCAAGCTGCTTATATTGACATTTTAATAGATTTATGTTAATTTGTTTGCATTTTTTAGTATTAAAATACAAGTTTGGAAAATCATTACAATTTGTGAGAAGACCTTTTTTGTCTCCCTGGGGAACCCCTATAACTTCAAGGAATAATTTTTTTTAAAATAATTAATTAATAAGATGTTTCCCCTAATTATAGGACTTTCCCCACAGTTTGAATGTAAAGAACCTCTAAAGGATCTTCCAAGAACCTTTTATATTTAGGGTATGGGCTTTTTTTACTGATCTTTTTTTCATGTATGCTGTTAATACTGTAATCCCGGGAAGGAAGAATGATAGGGAATCTTTATGAATGTCTGGATACCACTTTTTTGTGGTATTCAGACTAAATTATCTATTTACTAATGTCTTCTCTCTGTTTTTCTGTTTCTCATGAGCAGTGATATTTTTAAGCAAGAAGCCCAAGGAGAAAGAGGTGGACTCCAAAAGTCAGGTGATCGAGGGCATCAGCAGGCTAATCTGTACTGCCAAACATCAGCATACCATGCTGAGAGGTATATTTACATTTTGGTCATTTTGCAGACGCTCTTATCCAGAGTAACTTAACACTAGAACCACCAAGCCATTCAGACCCCCAGTATCCGCCAAATCCGAACCCGTTTGCCGTCATTAGCATACGAATCGTCCATTTTAGCATACACATTCTCCTCCGCAGCATCACCATCCAGCCAGAGCATCAGTTCATCTACAGGGTTGTTAAACTATATAGAATAGTCTAAAAAATAATGAATTACAGAATTTGTTTGTTTTAAATGGTTAATGAATTTGAAGAATGTATTGAAGGTCTTATCATACGGGAAAAAAACAATTAAGAGAAGAATTCGAAGAACGATTATTTCAAGAACACAGGCTATACTATTTTCATTAGTTTATTAGGCCCTACAAATGTGCAAAATGAAAATTACACAACACTCAATTTATTCAAAGATAAATCAATTCCAATTTAGTTTGTATAAGGCAAAATAAGAGACAATATCAACCAGTTTGTGAAGATGAAACGATATACGCATGAATAGCCGTACATAGACCTAAAGCACGTTTGCTTGATAAACACGATAAATGCCAAAGGATGAATAACACATGATTTTAAGGTCAGGAGACTGTGAAGGCCACTCCAGAACCTTCACCTTTTTCCCGAACAATTCTTCTGGCAGTTTTGGCTGAAATCTTTGTTAGTCTACCTGACCTTGGATTGGTATCAAGAGATCCCCGAATTTTCTATTTCTTAATAAGTGATTGAACCGTACTGACTGGCATTTGCAAGGCTTTGGATATCTTTTTACATCCTTTTCCATCTTTATAAAGTTCCATTACCTTGTTACGCAGGTCTTTTGACAGTTCTTTTCTGCTCCCCATGGCTCAGTATCTAGCCTGCTCAGTGCGTCCACATGAGAGCTAGCAAACTCATTGACTATTTATACACAGACACTAATTGCAATTTAAAAAGCCACAGGTGTGGGAAATTCACCTTTAATTTCCATTTTCACTTGCGTGTGTCACCTTTTGTGTCTGTAACAAGGCCAAACATTCAAGGATATGTAAACCTTTGATCAGGGCCATTTGGGTGATTTCTGTTATCATTATGATTTAAAAAGGAGCCAAACAACTATGTGATAATAAATGGCTTCATATGATCACTATCCTTAAATAAAAGAAAGTCTTTTGCATGATCAGTCATATTTTCAAAATCAATGCCAAGATTTCGTAATTTCTGCCAGGGTATGCAAACTTATGAGCACAACTGTACATAAGAAGCTGAATCTTCAGTAAAATAAACAGAGAATTCATAGACAAGATGATTGGATGTTTAATATTTTGTTTCTCCTAATAAAAAACAGTAATGTGTAATACATTAGTTGAATTGTTGAGGATATCGTTTGCATTATGTTTCAATAACAATTAATTTGTTGAATAGTGAAGAACATCGTTTGTATTTCATTTATTTAGCGTAATACATTTGATGAATTAGGCCTACATAAGAAGCAGTATTTTCAGTAAAATGAGCAGCGAAAATTCATAGACAGATGATAGGATGTTTCATATTTTGTTTCTCTCCTTCCGAAAATCAGTAACGTGTGATACATATGTTGAATTTCCGAGTAGCCTATATAGTTTGTATTATGTTTCAATAATAGCCTAATTAATTTATTGAACGGTCAAGGAAATCATTTGTATTTCATTTGTAAGTTTATTCAAATTCAATCAAGGCTCTGATCTTTTATCTGGAAGTATTGCCCATTCATCCTTTGACGTCATGCATTCGGTGAGGGGTGATTACCGCTTGGGTACCATTAGCGGCTGCCTGGGTACCAATGCAATGTGGAGTGTGCTTTTGGCGGATTAAGTCGGAAAACGGGGTAAAAAAACGGGTAAATAGTCTCAAAATAATTTTCTGTTTGTGAGTTTAGAATTCTGAAAACGGAACAATTTAATTTATAATTTATTTAGGAAAAGTGATGGAAGGACGAGTATGTAGTTTTCAAAATGGCAGTTTTATTTTTATTGCAAACTCAAACGCCAATTGGCATAGACATTTGGCAGTTCTTGTGTTGAAAGGGTAATTAGGGTTAACTGTCTTGTTTTACAATAGAATGACAGATTTTTCACCATTGCAGGCTCAGGGGTTGTATGTTGTGATTGACCACCATTCACTCACTCACTCAAAACTTTTTAACACACTGCCTTTACCTAAACATGAAAATACATTCATTTTAATTTTACAAATACTGTACAACAGTTCTTTGAATGGCAGTGTATTGAGTTTAACACTTTTACTGCAGCAACCTTCTCTTTCTTCACTTTTTTTTCTCTATAGTGTCCATTGACGGTGTGGAGTGGAATGATGTCAAGTTTTTCCAGCTTGCCGCCCAGTGGCCCACTCATGTCAAGCACTTCCCTGTTGGCATATTTGGCTACACCAAACCCGCCATATGAGCTAGTACTTTCGCCTAAACCCTCACCCTAGAACAGCCTGATCATCTCCTATAGTGAAGAGACTGAGGCTGGATACCATTTAAAAAAAAAAAAACTCTGTTCCTTTTCTCCTTTGAACAGTCCTCATCTCATACTGTAGAGAGATATAGGCTGGATTCCACTGAAAATATTACTCCCTTCCTGTCCTTTTATATGGAATCCCTAGGTACTATGAGGCTAACAATATGGTAATAGCTATCAATATTGCTATCATTATGGTAATTGCTCTTTTATGTAAATTGGAGAGCTTTCCAAGTTACCAATGGTAGTGGTTAAGACTGGAAGTAATCCACCAGATTGGAACCCCGCCAAAGGCTGCTCTGAATAAGCAAAAAATGATTTAACAAAGCCCCAATTCCTTTTCCTGTGGAAACTGTCCAGTTACAAACCTGTGTTCCCGGTATAAAATGGATGTTCGTTGTCAACGTCAGATGTTACTGTTTTATACACAGGCAAAAAAAGGAAGAAAAAAACATTTTGTTAAAAGATTTATGCTGCCTTTTAAGTATTATAGTGTATATTGTGGTTAGATACTAATAATGGCCACCTGTAATGGCAGCTTTGTTGGCACTTTGTTTTGTTACTATATTATTATTTCTGTGAAATCCTATGTGGGTCAGTGTCCTGTATTTAATGTCAGAGGATTGAAGGGGTGTGTTCCGAGTGTTTGTTCAAGCGTGTGCCAGGAGGCAGTGTGTTTTACCAATTTCTTGGGGAAATGGTGGGGGGGGTTGAGCGAAATTGCTGTGAAATTTGCAGAGCACCCCCTCTTGCTATGGAGAGATGTATTTTGTTGTCTGTTTTTTAATTGAGAAAAGTGACTTACTCAAGTTTTTTTGATACACTACTTTCTAGCTAGTATACTTGCCTTTTTGATTTACAAGCACATTGTAAGGAAACAGAACAGGGAAAAACTGTAACATACAGAGTTGGCTCTGTACAAAGATAGACTCTGATGTATCCTTAGACAAACTCAATATAGAAAACGCTTCTGCCAGTTTGTGAAGAAAGCCCTTGGTCAACTTAAGGCTTTTTCAACACCAAAAGAGAGGGAGAGGAAGGAAGGGTGTAGAGGGGAGGGACGAAAAATACATTAACAAATGCCCTGCTCTCACACAGCTGATTAGCCTACTGTCTCCGCTAAGGGCTCAGCAGCGCCGTTCTAAGTACCGTTTTCTCACTTCTGAGTGGATCAGAGACAATCTGAACTTCACTGGCCATGTTACGCCTCCACTAAAGTTGCTGAAAGCATGTTCGAAATGACAATGTGAAAAGAAAATCCTGTACGAGTTAAAACAGTAGTGTGAAAAAGCTCAGTTTCCCAATGAGGTGCTTAGTTCTAATACTATTTACCAGTGACTTTAAGGCGGTGTTCTTTTTATAACTTCCTCCATTCTGAGAAAAGAAAAACAGAAATCCCTTTATGAATCTAGTGTGCCGTATTCAACAATGAATGAATTGCTGTCTACTGTCCTCTGTTTTTATACTCTCTTTAATGTTTATTGAGTCCAAAATAGCCATGGGCTTGATTTATTTTTTACGGAATTGCCAGGATTGACTCTGGGTGCAAGCGTGTGAGGGAGTACTTCAATGTCAGCAATGTTGTATTATATTTTAGTCCTTTTCATTAGGGATGTTTTCTCTTAGATCTGAGTGAAACAACATAATGTGCCTCCTTAATCAAGGTTATGCAGAGCACTGGGGGGAACCTGGAAGCCAAAACAAAGATTGTTTCCTTCGTTTTGTTTTACCCCTTTACATCTTTAGGCCTTGTGTATTTGTTTGTGTTGTTTAGTGTGTCATGGATGCATTTCTTTTGGATGAAATGTTTTGGACATTTTGAAGTGTGTGCGTGTCTTTCTGTGTGCGCTGAGAAGGGATGCTTTGTAAGCCCCATTTGTCAACTTCAAACCCTTGAAAACTATGACTTCTCTTGGGTGATATACTCCCTTAAATTGTATGTTTGTTTTCTGGTCATCTTCACCGTGGTAGCTGAGTAATAACAACCGTATGTTACCGTATATTTTGCCCTTTTATAGATCGCTAATAGTCAGTTTCTCAAAAACAAACTGACTCATCAAGAGGCATTTATGCCTGTAATGTGTTACACTACAATTTAGAAATTTTGCAGACACTTTTTCCAGAGCGACTTATATTAGCAATTAGGATTAACTTTCTTGCTCTAACACAGAGCGAATGATTTTTCACCTGGCCGGCTCGGGGATTCGATCTAGCAACCTTTCGGTTACTGATGAGAAGCTAGGCTATCTGCCATCCCTATATCTTGATAGGGATGGCGGAAATACAGTATGCGTACAGTACCAGTTAGAAGTTTGAACTTTTTACTGGTATTATATATTACTGAAACATGCAGTTTTTTTCCACTATTTCATTATACATACAGTATATATGCATACATGTTCCACTACTAGACATTTGTATTCTAGCTACTTTTGGGAAGTCAAGCAGCACAAACTAATACCAAGAGCGAGGTGGTGATGGATAGTTAAATAACTCCAACATTGGGCTTTACAACTCTTAAGTATAGTTAAAGTTTGCAGATGTTTTTGCACAAACATTTTAAATGATGTGACAGACAGTATTCTTTCTTTTTTAAACAAACCACTAAAGAATACAAGGTAAAATGTATTGTTTTTATGTATTTCACTATGTACGGTTTCATATCAGTTTTTGTCTGTTGGCTAACACGTTTGTTTATTGAAAGATTTTTAGTTTTATTTACATCTTACTCTTTATTAAGTTTTTGTATGGTCATTTTATGATTCTAACCCTTTTTAAGAAAAGAGTTGAGCTCTTTTGTAAAGAAAATCTGTTCGGAAATTGGGTTTTGAAGTGTTTCAACTGTAAGTGAAAACGGCTATTAAAGGAGTGTTGAGAGAATTTGTATGATGTGTTTACTCATTCAATTTGGAATGTAACACATTGTTCTTGCACCTGCATGATAAATAACCAGGCGTGACTTTGAATACAGAATCTAAGGCCTTCTACATTCTCTCAGTTAAAGTTGCAGTTTTCAGGAGATATGGAAATAGGGAGGCTGCTTTTGGATATTAACAATTGTGGCAAAATTCACCCTCGTCTGCTTCAGCATTGCATCTACGCACCCATAGGAAACTGCAAGCATGCGCCAGAACATTCTGGAGGCAGCTAGCAGGGCCAGTCCATCCCCTGCACAGCTGCCTCCCATCAGGAGCTCGTCATGGAGGATGTAAAGGGCCAAATAGAAGCAGCTCAGGGCAGAAGGAAAAAGGCAGGATAGAGAAGAGCCCTACTCCAAACCTCACAACTCTTGATGCTCTACCTTAGGGATGCAAGACAGAAAGGGCGCAGAGTCCATTTGTTTCGGACCGCCAACAACCATACCTCCAAATCTGCCACAGGTAAGGCCAACCCAGATGATGCTGTCTGCTGTTCGCGGCGGTTTGCCTTTTGGTTTAGATTTCCCCCTCAATTCCTCAGGTTGTTTTGTCAATAAAACGTCCTCCAGGACCCTGATCACTTGTGATTTTTTTCCATTCTCTGTGCCTTCTTACAGCGGGAACCAACTGGTGATACAAAAAAAACGTTCTCCTTGCTACTTCCTGGAAAAGGTTAGATATAAGGAAGCATCTTTCATAACCATCCTTGATGTTGATGTCATGTTAGGAAAATCCTCACATTTCCCCATTACCACCTCTAAGAATACTTGTAAAGTAATTATAAAAAATCTAATTTGTTTGCCAAAATTTCCAGTCATGTATTGCAAATATCATGTAGGGAAATTAGCATTACTGTGTAACAGCTTGTTGCCCTCAACATAATCGGTTTGTTTAGATTATGTGGTTGGAGAAAAAAGTCAGTTGCTAAACTATAGAGGACATCCACCTTAAAATTTGCACCGAGGCACTAAGTATTTTAAAAACAATTTAAGTTATCTTATTTTGTGAAGCTGGTACATGTACATGCATCTGGTTATCTTATTTTGTATCTGGTAGTGTTTGCTGTGTAAATTCACTTCCAGGCTTTTAGGGATGTGGTTTGGCCTTCTCTTGGCTGCTTTTAATTGGTGTGAGTATTTAGGCTTCTTCATTTCCTAAAGCAGCAGCTTGAAGCGGCGTCTTGTCTGGCAGTGTTGTCGCCTGCAACTGATGCCGAAACAAAGACAATTCTGCCGAGTTGTTCTGCAGAGTTATTCAAGGCAGGTAAGAGAGGAAGATACCTAATAAGTTGTACTGTCATACCTATCTGTTCAAATAAGAAAAGGTAATTGCTTTTGTCTTTCCCACACCCGTTCATCTGGGTCCTCTGGATTTCTACACTCCCCCCGAATTCCATGGCCTCAATCTTTCTAATCCTGTGTTCCCAGCCTGGAAAACCCATGTAGAATTTAGTGTTTGGAACTGTTGATCTGCTGTCAACAACGCCAAATTCATCTCAGCCTATGCTGCCCTCCAGGCTCTTGAATTCCTGGCCCTTACAGACACATGGAAATACTGCTACTCTGGTGGCCACAGTGCTGACCAGATGCTTTTGGACTATGGGAATACATATAGTCAGATGAAGAGAGGGCAGCCAGAGTTGGGCTACTTGTTTCTTCAAAGTGGATATTCTTTCTCTTCCCTCTTGCTCATCTACCCATTTCCTCTTTTGAATTCCATAGAGTCCATTCAAGCTGGACATTGTTGTCATTTGCTGTCCTCCAGGTGCTCTTTTTGACTTCCTCAATGAGCTTTACTAGATGCTGTCTGTCAACTTATCTCACCACTACACCATTTGACCACTTTGTCTCTTTTGCTCTTTCTACCTCCCCCACACACACACTGTCTTACGCCGCCGCAACACTTGTTCACTCTTCTCTGCTCTCTACTCCTATTGTCTCCCACATTTCCTAAATCCTTCTCCCTCCTATCTCTAGAGTCTGCCTCTTCCACCATACTCTCAGCGCTTTCTTAGTCCTACGCCTCTCACAGTCCACTTTCCTCCCAGCCGGCACAAACATCCCCTTCTGCTCCGTGGCTACGTGACTCACTACAAGCTCACAGGTGTAGGCTTCAGGCAGCTGAGCGAAAATGGAGAAAAACAAAACTTCAGATTGTCCTAGCATCATTCCAGTCCCTACTTGCTACTTCTCTTCCTCCCTTTCTGCTGAAAAATCTACTATCTATCACTTGAAATTCCAGGCTTCTTTCTCTAACCCCAGGACACACTTTTCCACTTTCTCCTCCACCACCTCCTCCATCTTCCCTCTCCACAATATCCATTCCTCTTTAATTCAGCCTTGCAGGCCCACTGGGCATTCACATGCTGAACTTGGCCCCATAGTAATCACTTCCCACCCGCTCTTACCAGATGAAATCTTGCAACTGGTAATAGCTGACTGCGCAACATCACGCCCTCTTGACCCTATCCCCTCGTCTCTTCTCCAGGCAATCTCACAAGACCATCTTCCATTCCTCACCAACTATTCGCTGAGCACAGGCTGTGTCCCAGCGGACTTCAAGGTGGCCAGAGTAGCTCTCTCTTAAAGAAACCAACACTTGACCCCTTCGATGTCAAAAACGTACAAAAACTTTCCTTTCCAAGACACTTGAGCGTGCTGTCTCCACCCAACTCTTTTCTTACCTCAGAACAGTCTACTCAGATATTAAATTATGTAATAGAAGCTTAATAGAATTTAATATCCAAAGAGAGTATTACAAATACAGTACAAGTATCAAAGATAAAAGGTCTCCAGAAAAAGTAATATGTTGCAAGAGCAAAGATGCAGGCAGGAGTGAGGAAAATGCAAGAGAGACCTTTCCCAAAGCCCACTCAAAACTAAAGGTGTAGGGGTTGGTTTACTGACCGAAGGATAACAAAACAAGTCCTGAAGAATAGACCCCTTATCGGTTCCTTTAGTCCCCCTTTTGTGTCCATAAGGACACACATGGTAAGCATTCACATTAAAGTAAGATTACTCAGTGACAGAAACAGAAGCAATGACAACTGAAAACAAGAAAAGGAACCAGGCAAGCCTAGTATGGCCGGCCCTCCATTGGATGGAGCTTGAGACTATTTCTCCTAATCAGTGTCACAACTACAGAGTAGACAGAGGAGGGCAAAAGAGGACAGAGGAAAAGAGAAGACAAGGGAAAACACAAAATAGTCCGTAGTCATAGCTCTCTGACTCCTCTCAGATCCATCAGTGTTCATTAAGCCCCGATCAGTAGAGAGGGAGAGAACGACACAAACAACATACATAATGTTTACATACCTTAAATATCACATTCACCATTTACATAGAGCATGCGGGAAAATGTGTTAGTGGAAAATGGTGCTGCCATTGAGTTTGGCCAGGTCCAAACTTGACAAGAGTGGAGGTTGACGTCGTGTGTAACTAAGAACGGTCGGTCATCTTTACAGTCCAAAGATGGCGAAACTTCCAACATTTATTTTTCCCAGAATACTGTATACATTTTTGAAGAAATTTGTTTATATTCCCTTCTTTCTAGTTGAGACCAAACTGTATTATTGTCATAATCACATTTTCAATATTCACGAATTGTACTGAGATATCATCAGATATCGCCAAATGTTTGTGAAGGATTGATCAACTACATGTAGCTACATGTATCAATTCTAAACAATCCCTTTAACACCTTAACTGTCCGGTTTTCTGTCCACGTGAAACTCATGAATAGAATTCACTAACCAACACATAATGTCTCAATTACTAACCGAGAAACTCTCAACAATCAACCTTCTCTACCTTCTGAAACCCATAATTTTGTCACTTCCATGCATCAGACTGAGTTGACTAATTAATATCACATGGCCGGACATTTCATTCCATCTACAATGCCATACGTTCTATCTCAGACTTGATATTGGCCAGATGTGTAAGAGAGAATTAAAAAAGTATTTCAGTATGTTGTATTTTTGAGAATAGAGAGCATGGTGGTTATAGTCTGGTGGTATGTGGAAGGAGAGTGACTGTTGATTGTTGAGAGTTTCTCGGTGGATAACCAAGTTATTTAGAGGCTACACCTATCAACGTGCTGTGCTGCACCCATGCATTTCCAAATCTCTCTATCTTCCGTGTGACAAGTAGGTAGTACTCAACTATTTAACATGTATCCTTTAATCATGGACTGTGTCTGTGTGGCTAAAGGGTATGCAACCAGTTGTCAAATATCCCAGATATTTACAGACTAGGCCATAATGAATATATCACATAGCACACCAGGCATAGAGCTCAGCTACCGGACACCGCCAGCCGAAAGAGAACCCACAGAAACTGTATCACCACTCACCCCCCTTTATGACCGTCCAACTAACACTGCTGTCGTCATTCTCTCACAGCAGTCCTGCGGGCTGCCGTGTCAGGCATGAGGCTGCGGGGTTCAACCTTGGAGGCAGTCCGGACACGAACATAAGGAAGGCAGGGAAAACAGTGTCCGATCTGTCACACCTCCAGTTAGGAACAGTCTTAATAGCCGTGTAGGTGAGGAGAGGGAGACACCCATGCGGGGTTTGGAGGTGGATATTATTTCCCTGTGATAGGTTAGACTTCTTACAACCGTTCATATAGTCTATGGCCCAAAGGCAGGGTGGTGGGTCCATGACGCAGGAAGAGACACAGGAAAAATAGTCAAAGTCCCATAGTTCTGTTTGCTTGGATCCATGCAAGCTAACCTGGGTCCAGGTATGAAAGTCTTTTCGAGATGCTTGAGTGCTGGGAACAATGCTAAGGTGGTTTTCAGGAGAGTAAAGGATTTCTCCATCCAGACCAATGACCTGGAATGGAGCCAGGCAACCCCTCCTTTAGTGCATCATTCAGAGGTAGTGGCAAAGTCAAAAAACTCAGGGATATAACAACAGTTGTTAGTTTACAAATTCATAAAAGAGTGTCACCTCATAACAATGAGGGAGGGTAGGCTACAGAAATGTATAACAGACAGGCCACCTAAACTGGAGATATAGAAACCGGGAAAGGCAGAAAGTAATCAGACAAGCTGGTTAAATCTGGAACAAAAATGCTAGGACCAGGAATAGCGAGGGTAAACAGGGACTAACCAGATATGTTGGCAAGGGTAGCAGGTTGGAAGCATGCGGCAAATTATGGCCTTAGTAGAAACCACTGCACCTGCATCTACCTAAGGCCAAACACCCATTTGAGATGGACAGAGGCAGGGTAGAGCAGGTAGCCCATATGGAGTTGGGGCTATACAAATCAAAGCTTTATGTCATGCATGCTTTTTTCTAATCAGCAATTGAAATTGTTTATTTGTAAGCTCCAAATCCTCCTATTTCACTCAGTGGCCTTTGTGCCCTAGCATGTGGCCTTTGTGCCCTAAACATTTTTGTGACACAGAAGGCCAAATGGCCTTGCCCTAAAATGACGAAATTCCAAGCGTGGTCTGTAACAATGCTTAGGTAGATGGTACGTGTCAAAAGTAACATCCACATGAATGGCAGGACCCAAGGTTTCCTAGCAGAATATCGCCCAAAGCATCACACTGCATCTGCCAGCTTGCCTCCTTCCCATAGTGCATCCTGGTGCCATGTGTTCTCCAGGTAAGCGACACATACTCACCCGGCCATCCATGTGATGTAAAAGGAAGTGTGATTCATCAGACCAGGCCACTTTCTTCCATTGCTCCGTGGTCCAGTTCTGATGCTCACATGCCCATTGCAGGTGCTTTCGGCAGTGGACAGGGGTCAGCGTGGGCACCCTGACTGGTCTGCGGCTACACAGCCCATATGCAACAAATTGCGATGCACTGTGTGTTCTGACACCTTTCTATCAGTACCAGCATTAACTTTTTCAACAATTTGAGCTACAGTAGCTCGTCTGTTGGATCAGACCACACGGGCCAGCCTTTGCTCCCCACGTGCATCAATGGGCCTTGGCCGCCCATGACCCTGTCGCCGGTTCACCGTTTTTCCTTCCTTGGACCACTTTTGGTAAGTACTGACCACTGCAGACCGGGAACGCCCCACAAGGACTGCAGTTTTGGAGACGCTCTGACCGAGTCGTCTAGCCATCACAATTTGGCCCTGGTCAAATTTGCTCAGATCCTTACGCTTGCCCATTTTTCCTGCTTCTAACACGTCAACTTTGAGGACAGAATGTTCACTTGCTGCCTAATATATCCCACCCACTGACAGGTGCCATGAAAACGAGATTATCAGTGTTATTCACTTCACCTGTCAGTGATAATGTTATGGCTGATTCGTGTATATTGTTGCTTTATTTTATTATCTTCTGTCTAGCTATATTTTTGCTTATATACTCTTCTTCTTAACTCCCACTATGTAGTTGTCGGGTGCCATATCACAAGAATTTCATTGTGCAGGATGAAGCTGTGTTGTTCGGTGCATTTGTCAAATAAACCTTGAAACTTAAATTGTCTAGTCTTGCAGGATTGCCATATGATTCAGAAATATCACAATCCTGCAGGTTTTGGTCCTGCAAGATTCCTGTATGAATTGTCATGGTCCTGCAGGTGTTGCCATATCCTGCAGGAATGTTAAAATCCTGCAAGTTTAGGGATGCTGTAATTTTCATGATTGTACAGCATTTTCTAGATTTCTGCAGGAAAAGTCATACTCCTGCAGGAGTCCTGTAGAAGAATCAGGGACTATCCCTGATGAATTTTGGTACTTTGGCAGGAATAGGAGTATAACTTTAACTGGTCACTGGCACAATTTCTCCACAAAGGATTACATTTCTGCAGGATAGCTGAAGGACTTTTTTTGTCAGGATGGATGGAGTGGCTTCCTAACTCAGGCCCTCAGGCGCTTATATAGTAAACTAATAAATTTAGTGGATGTGGTATGTATGTAGGTGCGGGTACTGCACATGGGTGTGCAGAGTGCTTGCGTCGTGTGATTCTTTCAATTGTAAAGCTTGACTTCATTCTGATTTAAACTTGTCCCCAGACTATTGTGCACAGCATATGCAGTTGTGCTCATAAGTTTGCATACCCTGGCAGAAAATGTGAAATTTTGGCAATGATTTTGAAAATATGACCGATCATGCAAAAAACTGTCTTTTATTTAAGAAGAGTGATCATATGAAGGCATTTATTATCACAGTTGTTTGGCTCCTTTTTAAATTATAATCATAACAAAAATCACCCAAATGGCCCTGATCAAAAGTTTACATACCCTTGAAAGTTTGGCCATGTTACCAGCACACAAGGTGACACACAGGTGAAAATGGCAATAATAGGTGAATTTCCCACACCTGTGGCTTTTTAAATTGCAATTAGTGTCTGTGTACAAATACTCAATGAGTTTGTTAGCTCTCATGTGGACGCACTGAGCAGGCTAGATACTGAGCCATGGGGAGCAGAAAAGAACTGTGAAAAGACATGCATAACACGGTTATGGAACCTTATAAAGGTAGAAAAGGATATAAAAAGATATCCAAAGCCTTGCAAATGCCAATCAGTACTGTTCAGTCACTTATTAAGAAGTGGAAAATTCGGGAATCTCTTGATACCAAGACAAGGTCAGGAAGACCAAGAAAGATTTCAGCCAAAACTGCCAGAAGAATTGTTTGGGATACAAAGGAGAACCCACAGGAAACCTCAGGAGAAATACAGGCTGGTCTGGAAAAAACAGTGTGGTTGTTTCAAGAAGCACAATATGACGATACTTGAACAAATATGAGCTGCATGGTGTAGTTGCCAGAAAGAAGCCTTTACTGCGCAAATGCCACAAAAAAGCCTGCTTACAATATGCCTGACAACACCTTGACATGCCTCACAGCCTCTGGCACACTGTAATTTGGAGTGACAAGACCAAAATAGAGCTTTATGGTCACAACAATAAGCTCTATGTTTGGAGAGGGGTCAACAAGGTCTATGGTGAACAGAATGCCATCCCCACTGTGAAGCATGGTGGTGGCTCACTAATGTTTTGGGGGTGTGTGAGCTCTAAAGGCATAGGGAATCTTGTGAAGATTGAGGCAAGATGAATGCAACAAGTTATCAGAAAATACTGGCAGACAATTTGCATTCTTCTTCATGAAAGCTGCAAATGGGATGCTCTTGGACTTTCCAGCACGACACATGACCCTAAGTACAAGGTCAAGGTGACCCTCCAGTGGTTGCAGCAGAAAAAGGTGAAGGTTCTGGAGTGGCCATCACAGTCTCCTGACCTTAGTATCATCGAACCACTCTGGGGATATCTCAAACGTGTGGTTCATGCAAGACGACCAAAGACTTTGCATGACCTGGAGGCATTTTGCCAAGACAAATGGGCAGCTATACTACCTGCAAGAATACAGGGCCTCATAGACAACTATTACAAAAGACTGCACACTGTCATTGATGCTAAAGGGGGCAATACACAGTATCAAGAACTAAGGGTATGCAGACTTTTGAACAGGGGTCTGTTCATTTTTATCTTTGTTGCCTGTTTTGTTTAATGATTGTGCCATTCTGTTATGACCTACAGTTGAATGTGAATCCCATAAGACAAAAGACATTGTCTGCCTTCTCCTGGGACCTCCGCAGGGGAGATATTTAAGGGTTTCCAGGGAGTAGCTTGGGGCTGAGACCAGAACTAAAAATGAGGAACAGGACCAGGCTTGGAAGACTGAGTTCGAGGAAGACGACCAGGAGATGGGACATGCTGGAACAGCACTAGTAACTGTTACTCAGATCTTGACCCACAGTGTTGCTAGAATAATTGATCATTAATTTGTATGGCTTGGGTTGCTGTAGCAACCTTTTTTGCAATCTTTTGAGTAGCGCATGAATAGCCCACACAGTACTGATAAGATTCTACATCTGATTTTTTTGTTACTATTTACCTCACTGTCTGGAACATGAACTGTGGTGTTCCACAGTTGAAAATATGAGTCTCATCTCATTGGTTGACAAAACCAGTTACAGATGGTGTGGTGGACTTTCAGGTTCCGAGCATCACTTACAGCTGTCAAAACATCATCCAGGTGGGTGCTACACTTTCAGTGGTTTATGATCAGCTTACACAAGAGGATACGGATAAGGACCTGTGGGCCTTTCTGAAGATTCTGTCTACCTGAACTATCAACATTCCCATCGCTACTACTGCCTTCTTACTACTACCTAAATACCCTGTCAACCAGTGTTGACAGATGAGGAAGTTTCCCGCATAATTGGGCTATATTTAATGACAGTGTGCGGGCAAAAATGGGGTTCTGCGGGTCGATTTACAGATAGGGTTGTATAGTAAACATAACGTCTGGGCGGGATTCTGTGGAGTTTGCCGACCTTTGGGCAGTATACTGTCAATGAAATTTGGCAACCCTGCTGTAAACTGCATTCGTTGTTGGCCTTTGTGGGTATGAGCATATGGGAGTGACATTACCATGTAAAGTATCTGTCATCGTTTGATTTGACCTATTCAAAATACTGTAAGGAGGTGCTCCAAATGGAGTGGAACTTCAGGCATTTGATAATGTGAACAGACACTTATTGAGTCTCTTTACCTGATAGACAATCAAAATACCCACACATGGGTTCAAGGCTGCTTTACCAAAAATAGAAAAATAAAAACATTTGTCTGGCAGAAGTATGGCCTACTGTTGTTTACAGCGGGTTGATGAACTTCCCATTGTTTATCTGTTCCTCGCAAGCCAGAACTGCAATGTACTGCATTAATCGTTATGTCCAAAGGTATCCAAAAACATTGTCGGTGTAGGGCTTTATCTCCCACACGCTTTCTTGCTTTAAAACATCATTGGGATAGAATAATGTTACTACAGCAGCAAGCTAGAGACACAG
>JACXGI010000927.1:98138-110186 GCA_016801175.1 Esox masquinongy
TTGGAATTATGGCCAAAAAGTTCAACCTTGGTTTCATCAGACCATAACACATTTTCCCACGTGCTTTTGGGGGACTTGATGTTTGTTTTTGCAAACTTCAGCCGGGCTTGGATGTTTTTCTTTGTAAGAAAAGGCTTCCGTCTTGCCACCCTACCCCATAGCCCATTCATATGAAGAATACGGGAGATTGTTGTCACATATAGCACACAGCCAGTACTTGCCAGAAATTCCTCCAGTTCCTTTAATGTTGCTGTAGGCCTCTTTGGAAGCCTCCCTGACCAGTTTTCTTCTCGTCTTTTCATCAATTTTGGAGGGACGTCCAGTTCTTGGTAATGTCTCTGTTGTGTCATATTTTCTCCACTTGATGATGACTGTCTTCACTGTGTTCCATGGTATATCTAATACTTTGGAAATTCTTTTGTACCCTTCCCCTGACTGATATCTTTCAACAATAAGATCCCTCTGACGCTTTGGAAGCTCTCTGCGGACCATGGCTTTTGCTCTGAGATGCAATTAAGAAAATGTCAGGAAAATCCTACTAGAACAGCTGAACGTTATTTGAGATTAATCAGAGTCACTTTAAATGATGGCAGGTGTGTAATGACTTCTATTTAACATGAGTTTGAATGTGATTGGTTAATTCTGAACACAGTCACATACCCAGTTATAAGAGGGTGTGCACACTTATGCAACCAGGTTATTGTAAGGTTTTTATTTTTCATTTTTCCCCCTCGAAGATTTCAGTTTGTTTTTCAATTAAATTGTTCACATTATAGGTCACATTAAAAGTGGAAAAAGTTCTGACATGATTTATCTTCGTCTCATTCTTTTACATCACAAAAACCTGGCATTTTAACAGGGGTGTGTAGACTTTTTATATTCACTGCATAAAACAATGTATCGTCCCTTAATCCTAGGAGATACAAAGTGTCTGCAGACATTACAAATAAAAAACCGGAGTCATTTGTAACATGCCACACACTTAATCATACAACCCGCTCGCAACCGTGTGCATCTGGCAAGACAAGTGACACGGTCCGATTTAACATCACTCCTTCTTCTGGCTCCGCCCATGTCAGGCATTGTGGGACAGTTTAGAGGGAAGTAATGATACAGTTTTTCAGACTGCTTGTGAGACTGTTATTCATTCAGCCTGGGTTGCAGCTTTCAGGTTTTTTAGTCATATTTGCCGGAGGACAAACCTACCCTGTTCACTGATAACACGGAAAAACATGAACCTTGCTGTGAAAACTAACAGTGACAATGCCTGGAGGGAGAGTTAAATCACAGCCGTTATTGGGAGCACATGTTTTTGTTTTTTCTTGAGAATAGTCAGAGAATGCTGTTCAACTGTTCAGTGCTGTTCAGAGTGAGTAAGTAAGTGAAAATCTATGTATAACAATTGTTGCTATTTCTAAATAGTGAAACCAATAAAAGCTGATAACCTAATAGTAATTTCAGTTGTAAAATGTTGAAATTGAATAAAAATCCAAAAGACTAAATGCAGCTTCAATAATTACAGATCCTCGGTGTAAAAATGAGTTGGCTAATTAATGCAAGGGTTTAAAACTTTTTTTTAAAGTTTTGCCTCTTACTATATAATATAGGGAAAAAAAATGAGTGGACAGACTCTGTTATCTTGTCTATGGTTTATTCTGTCACTGGATGTGGTTGGCTGGCCATGGAATCACCTTCTGCCGTTGCTCACATACCAACCTCATGTTAACTCAGGTACACAAAACTGCCATCTGTTGGATTGTTAGAGAATTGCATTTGCAGCATGACATTACACTAGTGATGGCCATTCGAGGCTTCATTAGTGTTATTTTAGCAGCGGGATATTATGCTAGCAGCGCTCAGATTTTCTTTATCACAATAAAAGCCTTCATTGAAATGTATAAGGCAATATAGTTAACAATCTAGTCTGTGAAGAAGAACAGACAAGAATAACATTGGAGCGGACATTAAACAAAATGTACAGACTAGATTGTTAACTATATTACCTTATATATTTCAATGATGGCTTTTATTTTGAAAAAGAAAATCTGAGTTAGCACAGCTAGCATAATATCCTGCTGCTAGAAGAACGGTAATGAAGCCTCGAATGGCCATCACTACATTACACAGTTAAAAGACAAGTTTTATATGTCTTCAGTAGAAAGGTCAGTGCCTCTGCAAAACAGCACACCTACAGTTTGGCTGACATGTCAAAATGTGAAGAGAACATGCAATTTTGGGCATTTGCACATTAGCAAGAAATTGTTGACAGATCTGATCTTTAATATTATAATAATATCAAATACATCTGCAAGACATCTTAACCTCGCAAAGCAAACAACAAAGACGTCTGTGTAGCATTTAAATGTGTGCTCTCAGGACTAGGTGTCTTTGCAAGGCTAAGACATTTTTAAGACATTTTGCCAATGAAATGCTCAGTGAAATGCTCATAGTAGGCGTCAGTGTAGGATGTAGGGGAGACCGTGGCACAAAGTAAAAGGGGGAACGACATAATTTGTAAACTCCACTAAACCCCAATTTGTAATAAAGACACATTCCAAATAAAGGACAGCAAAAAAACATATGATTTATTTTCATTGCTTATTTAACAAAAAACAGAGATTTCATGTGCGCAAAAATATGTGAACCTTTTTAATAGCTTGTCGCACCTCCATTTACATTGATAACTTGGAGTAAACCTTTGCCACTAAACAGTCTCTGAGATCTTTTTTGGGTGATTCCTGCCTACTCCTCTATACAGAACTCAGACAACTGAGTGAGGTTTGAGGGGTTGGGATAAGCTTGTTTTGGTGGTAGACGGTGTTGGGTTTTTGACAAACATAGCGGTTTTGATTGTGACCCAAAGTACTTTTTGGATTCATCTGTCCAAAGAATGGACATTCAGAAACTGTTAGTTTTCTCCTGGTGGTCTCTGGCAAAGTAAAGACGAGCAGTTTAGTTCTTTTGACAGCAGTGGTTCCTAGCAACCCTCCCAGGAATGTCATGTCTATCCAGTCTTGTTCCTAGCAACCCTCCCATGAATGTTATGTTCATCCTGTCTTGTTCCTAGCAACCGTCCCATGAATGTCATGTCCATCCAGTCTTGTTCCTAGCAACCCTCCCATGAATGTTATGTTCATCCAGTCTTGTTCCTAGCAACCCTCCCATGAATGTCATGTCCATCCAGTCTTGTTCCTAGCAACCCTCCCATGAATGTCATGTCCATCCAGTCTTGTTCCTAGCAACGCTCTCATGAATGTCATGTCCATCCAGTCTTGTTCCTAGCAACCCTCCCATGAATGTCATGTTCATCCAGTCTTGTTCCTTGCAACCCTCCCATGAATGTCATGTCCATTCAGGGTTCTTCTTATTGTTGAAGCATGTACAGTAACCTGAAATGCAGCACGGGAGATCTGCAGATTTCCAGATGTAATGTTTGGCTTGACATTTACCTGATTTATTATTTTTCTTGTGGCTCTTGAGAATATTTTGGAAGGGCATACACTTCTCAGCCAAGTTGCTGTCATGTTAAATGCTCCTCGTTTGTAAATTATTTGTCTCACAGAGAACAAATGGATCTCAAATCTTTGTAAAGCCTTCCACAGACTGATGTGTGCTCATTATCCTCTTCCTGATGTCCTCTTAGATCTCCTTTTCACTCTGCATGGCGTGTTTTGCATTCACATTTATGAATACTAAAACAGGTTTCTTGTCTCTATTTCTTAGAGTCCCACCAAAACTCTTTCCTAAAGATCCATCTTTTGATTGGTTCATTTGGCACCCAATTATTTACCACCTGATTCTACTTACCTTCTTGATTTAACTAACCAATGCAGCTTGGGTTCACTTATTTTTGCACCTGGACTAATTGTTTTTTAATTGTGTTTTTCTATTACTGTACATGCATGATTTCCTCATAATCAACATATGAAATTGATAACTATACATGTAGAATATCAACAAAGACTGGGTCCAAGTAAATAAAGATTTCATGGTGAACACTAAAAACATATTTAAATTGCATAAGGGGTTCACATACTTTCAAGCAGCACTGTATTTATTTTACAGGCTGAATTATAGGAATGATCATTGCTTCTGACATGTGAAACGTTTCCTATGGGTTCCTGAATGTCACAGCAGTATTTGAATTGTTTTCACAAGAATGATATTTAATAGGGATGAATAACATTTGTTACAACTAACCAATTACATAACATTCAATGATATTTCATGTGGTATTTGAACACATTCCCATAATCTTATACAATTTCACTTCTCTACATTGTCTTCCAATATGACCAAGATAAAACTGTACAAATGAAATAGGATTAGAATTCATACTTTTCTGAAAGGGTGTTACACAAAAGATTTTTAAAAATTCAGCAGCATTGTAGGTGAAAATAATACGCTTTATGTATAACATTTATTTTGTTTTAGTGCATTTCAAAAATTTCATTTTGCAGTTATGAAATCTTTCAATTACTATAAATTTTTACCATTACAGAAATTGTTACACAGACTTACAATTAACCCTGCCTTTGGAAAGTATTCAGACCTCTTCACTATCTCCACATTTTGTTGCGTTATAACCACTATGCTTCCCGGTAGGAATGGTGATGAGTGTTTATTTGTTTTTGCCAGATGCCGCGCTCGGCATTCAGGCCAAGTAGTTCAACTTTGGTCACATCAGATCATGCTCTCAGTCCTTTAGGCGGAACGTCTTATAACTTTTACTCAGAAGTGGCTTCCATCTAGCCACTCTACCATAAATGCCTGACTGATGGAGTGCCTGCAGATAAGGTTGTCTTTCTGGCAGGTTCTGCCATCTCTGCAGAAAAACTCTAAAGCTCTTTAAGAATGGCCATTGTGTTCTTGGTCACCTCCCTGAACAAGGCCCTTCTTGTTAGGTTATTAGTTTGGCTGGACAGGCAGCTCTAGGAAGAGTGTTGGGAGTTCAAAACGTCTGCAGCTCTAGGAAGAGTGTTGGGGGTTCAAAATGTCTGCAGCTCTAGGAAGAGTGTTGGGGGTTCAAAACGTCTTCCATTTTACAATGATGGAGCCCACTGTGCTCCCGAGAACTTTACATTTTTTATAACTTTCCCCAGGTCGATGCCTAGGCACAATTTCATCGAGGACTATGCATATTTCCTTGGATTGCATTTCAATAGCCTGCATGAGCTAGTTGATATGTGCCCTTTTGACACTGCCAAGAATCAGTAATAGGGATTTTATATATAGAGTTGTCTGAAAATATTCAGCTAACCACTTGACAAAGCAGTTGAGCTGATGAAACAGTCGGAAACAAACAAGGGAGGAAATTTGTGAGCAAGGTGCTAATGCTAACAGTGCACAGCTTTGCAAAGTAGCTTACAAATACAAGTCATACAATGGAAAACAGAAAACACAGCACCACATACGAACAAAACAAAGGGGCCAAAGCAAAAAGATGCAATGTGATCCAAATGTTTCAGATGTAGTAAGGCGCATGCTAGTACAGAATGCCAGTAATGTAGGAAGCTGGGACATGTAGCAATTGTTTGCCTCTCTCATGCAGTCTGTGTGCACCCCACGAGGGGGGAGAAGAGAATGAGATCCATTTCCTTGGAGATCACAGATGTTGATGATTCTAACAATGCATGGACAGTGAAATTGCCAATACAAGGTATTGCAGTAGACTAAGATTGACAAAGGGGCAGATACATGTGTCATACCTGAAAACACTTATAGCACATTAAAAAAGCACATTAAAAAATTCAAGGAAGTACACACCTACAAATGTCCCGGCCTTCTACGTTTTACTTGCAACCATGGTGCTGGGGATAGTGTCAGTCCTGACACTCTGCCAGAGACTGTTTTTTAAAGTTAACTGATGGTATGTAAAGGTTATTATCGGATATTTAAATGGAAAATTCGCCATAGGGCACCTTTAACTATCTTCCACTGTTCAGATCCTTAGCAAACAAGCCAACAAGATCTGTCAATTAAACTTCAGGGATATTAATCTGTTCATTTAGGAGCGCATAATCGATTGTGAATCAATGTCACCTGTTTTAGTGCAAATGAAGGTGACGATAGGTGCAGACCCCAAAATGGAAAAGGTTTTGCAGGTGGTGGCCACATCAACATCAAGACAACCTCCAAAAAGGAAATAGTTTTGCAGGTGGTAGCCATAGAGAATTGCTCTCTCCTTATCCTTCCTGACTAATTATTCTCTAGCTTTGCGTTTTGCTAGTGTCCTTGTCACTACTGGTAGCATGAGGCGGTACCTGCAGCCCATTCAGGTTGCACAGGCAGTCCAGCTTCTCCAGGATGGCACATCCATATGTGCCGTCAAAAGAAGGTTTGCTATGTCTCCCAATACAGTCTCAAGAGCCTGGGAAGATACCAGGAGATGGACCGTTACATGAGCAGAACTGGACAGGGCCGTAGAAGGGCATCAATTCAGCAGCAGGACTGGTATCTGCTCCTTTGTGTGAGAAGGAACAGGAAGAGCACAGCAGGAGCCCTACAAAATTACCTCCAGCAGGCTACTTGTGTGCATGTTTCTAACCAAACTGTCAGAAACAGACTCCATTAGGGTGGCATGAGGGCCCACCATCCTCTAGTGGAACTTGTGCTCACAGTCCAGCACCGTGCAGCTCAACTGGCATTCGCCAGAGAACACCAGAATTGGCAGGTCCGCCATTGGTGCCCCGTTCTCTTCACAGATGAGAGCAGGTTCACACTGAGCACATGTGACAGACGTGAAAGAGTCTGGAGACGCCGTGGTGAACATTATGCTGCCTGCAACATCATCCAGCATGACCGATTTGGCGGTGGGTCAGTGATGGTCTGGGGATGCATATCCTTGGAGAGTCGCACAGACCTCCACGTGCTAGCCAACGGTATACTGACTGCTGTTAGGTACCGAGATGAAATCCTCAGACACATCGAAAGAACTTAGGCTGGTGCAATGCGCCCTGGGTTTCTCCTGGTGCAGGACAATGTCCGGCCTCATGTGGCCAGGGTGTATAGGCAGTTCCTGGATGATGAAGGCATTGATGCTATTGACTGTCTCTCACGTCCTGAATCCAATTGAGAACCTCTAGGATGTTATGAATCGGATGCTGGCAAGTAGCGCCACAGACTGTCCAGGAGCTCACTGATGCCCTGATCCAGGTCTGTGGGGAGATCCCCCATCCGCGGTCTCATCAGGAGCATGCCCAGATATTGTCGGGAGTGGATACAGACACGTGGGAGCCATACACAGTATTGAGTTAAGTTATGAGATGCTGAGATGAAATTCATGCAAGTTAGAACAGCCTGTGATTTCAATTGTTTACTTTGATTTTCGGTGTGAGTTTGAATCCAGCCCTCAGTCGGTTGGTGATTTCGGTTTACATTGACCATTGTTACGTCATTTTGTTCTCAACGAATTACAAAATGTACAGTAAAGATTTTGATCTTTAACATATTTTGTTCATCGAGACCCGATGTGTGATTTAAGTGTTCCCTTAATTTTTTGAGCAGTGCAGCACAATATGTTTTATCTGAGCATTTGTTAGTCAAACTAATCCATACCTTATGGCTTTTTTTACTCTAGAAGTGTTGTGTGAGGCCAGGTCTATGAGGCCTACAGGCCTTAAATAGCAAATAGAAGCTCGAAACGTATGTAATGTTCACAAGAATTTAAGTTGATGAAAAGATCTAACACAACATTAGGTGATAGTATATGTATTATTATTGATTTATAATTAGCTGTAATGGGGCTGTGATTCTGGACCGGGAACACAGAATTAATAAACAGGAAAGAAACACAACAGGAGGGTTAAATAGTATTAAGCTTGTTTACATCCTACTGACAAGGCATGGGTGTCCAAATATTGTTTGTTTCTGACTGGCTTGGATATGAATGAGTTGTATATACGACCCAGCAAAGTTGATGCATTATTGTAAAAAACTAATACTGGTACCTCTGCCCCCAAGTTCATCCATTTTGCTTTTACTGTTTTTTCCATTATCAACAAATTAAGCACTAATTTTAATTAGGATTCTGGGAATAGAAGTGGGTCACTGGTTTTTGTGTAAGTGATCAGGCGTGGTCATAAGAAAAAAATATTTTATTGAAAGGAGGGCCATCCATTTTCCTTTCAGAGAGATCCAACTTCCTCCAGGTAGTCTTAATCAAAAGTTGGGCAAAAACTGAAAATATAACTTCGAAAAGGGAACGTTCATTCTTTCAGTCAAATTAGGCAGCAGGCGTGTCCGCACAGGGCTAATTCCTTGAACGCGTCCACGCCCAAATAAACCACATGACAACGTAATTCCAAATTTTCGCTGTTAATGCTGGGAGAACAACATCCATGGAAGACATTTTGGATTTCGAAAGGAGTTCGCTGGAATAGGAATCTCTATTGGAATCACCATTTTCGATTGCAGTCGCCCTAATATAAACGTAATTATAATGTACCGGCAAAGGGTTTGTTTGTCATTCGTACGCGATGAAATGGCATCGTTCTTTTAATACTCCTACGTATTTATCTCAAAACATATCGCCGCAGGTATCTCAGAATTTTGTTGTTGGGATAGGTTTTCTGCTATTGCTGTCCAGCATTGTGTGCACACCGAGAAAGCTATAGTTCCTGCCTGTCTTAACGAGGAATTAACCTGTTTAGGTATGTAACAATATACCGCCAGATTCAGTTGCTTTTTCTTGGTTCAAATAATTAACAGGTTGAAAGAAAACAACGGACTGTTGTTTTGTTGCACATTTGACTGCACAACCTACTGTACAGTAAATTACCGAGAATAGTCCTTGTAAAAGCCTGTTTTCTAAAATATTGAAAGAGACATTGATGGGTTTGTGTGTGTTCTGTATTTTGTATATTGTAAGGACCTCCGCCCAGTGTTTCCGAAGACACTACCAAACCATTTGGGCAGGATACTTGTCCAGTCCACTTCGCGTTTTTTTTACTGAAGACGTGGACAGTGCAAACACGTCTAAAAGAAGTGCCCTTTGGACTGCAGGCATATCATAACAACCGCAGTCAGTAACTGGAGTTGAATTATTGACATGAAAGGGAGATTTCTGTCTCCGAGTTACTGCTTTTTCCAGACAGTGGCTCAAATGCACACACCCAGATGACTGTGTGCTGTATGGAAGCTTTTGTTCCTCTGTTATTGTTTACATGGTATTTTGAAAAGAGATTAGAATTTGCTTGGTTTTGTCTAGTAATTGAACACCTGTTTTGGCCTGGTTGTAAACCAGCAGGATGCATTTAACACTAATGGGCCTATAAGTATCATCGTGATGATGTAAAAATTACGCTCCGACTATGCCCAGCACAGCACCTTTTGATTTTGGGGTTGTTGTGCACCTATGTTTTAGGTTTTACATTAGTTGTGGGAATGAAGACATACGTTGACATTTCCTTACTGGTAAACCTGAACACTTTCAAAACATTCTGAAAACAGAAGGGAAATTGTCTGTTCTGGGAATGTTAATAAACTGAGAGGTTTTAAAATTCTGAGAAAGGCAAATTGGTTTTGTTAATACTGCCATGGAATGTATATCTCTGGCTGTTTCTATTGTTCATGGTGTTTTTTAAAAAAAATTGATTTTCTTTGTTAATGTTTTTGAAACATACTTTTTAATATCAGTCAGAAATGAACATGAGGTTGCTTAGTGATCCACTGTTCATGTTGTGTTCACTGTGGCTGCAGCACGGGACCCACTGCTCTTACAGCAAAAACTCCTCCATCGTTCCGCACTTGTCTGTCCAAGAAAGCATACAAATACCAGAAAAGATATGAAACAATTTCTGTAAAGGAACATGAAAATGACTACAAAACAGAGTATCGCTAATAAAACTTCCCTTAGCCCATGTATAGCCCTCCACACATTGGGAATCATATGCCTCAGGGTTGAGTTTAGGTCTCAGATTGAATAAATACAGCTTCAGGGCCAAATTTATTTGGTCGTTCTTATGCCTATTTTGTCAAGGTAATGTAGCTAGCTTGTGTATTGTATAGGAAAATATGCTGTAACTTTCAGCTGCTGCTATTGGTTATATTTATAATTGATTATTGTATTTATAACATGCTTGATTATTTAAATAATCAAAACAAAAAATCATCGTTTGTATCCATCAGCTCATTATCTTTTTTTGAAACAACAATCCCAGAGCCTGAGGAACTAAGACAGGGTCTACTTTTCCATACAGCTGCCAGTACCTAAACATAAATTATCCACATCATAGTGAAACAAGTGGATTTGTATGTTAAGAAAATATTTACCCATTAAATTAAGTGATGTTTGGTAATTTTTCGATTACAGTTGGTCAATAATCTCTTAGCATGTAAAATGTTTATTTGAACTTTATCCTTTTAGACAGGCAAAGCTCTGAAATGTGTTCCATTATGGTACGATTCACTTTCAAGTGATAAGAGTTGATGTGCCCTTTGTGATAACCGATCCTTACAGCACACATTGCACCATATGGTTATCATATTATTTCTTTTTGATAGACTCCTTTACTTTGGATTATTTCGTCTTTTATATCTCAAGTAAGGTACCTGAGAGATTGTGGTATTCATAGTGTTGTCAATCATATATAGGCTAATAGGGACAACATACAGTGGGGCTCGAAAGTTTGGGCACTCCAGGTAAAAATTTGTATTAATGTGCATAAAGAAGCCAAGAAAAGATGGAAAAATCTCCAAAAGGCATCAAATGACAGATTAGACATTCGTATAATATGTCACAAAAAGTTAGATTTTATTTCCATCATTTACACTTTCAAAATAACAGAAAACAAAAAAATGGCATCTGCAAAAGTTTGGGCACCCTGCAAAGTTTATAGCATGCACTGCCCCCTTTGGAAAGCTGAGACCTGACAGTGTCATGGATTGTTCTCAATCATCGTCTGGAAAGACGAGGTGATGTCTATCTCAAAGGTTTTAAATGCCCAGACTCATCTGACCTTGCCCCAACAATCAGCACCATGGGTTCTTCTAAGCAGTTGTCTAGAAAACTGAAACTGAAAATAGTTGACGCTCACAAAGCAGGAGAAGGCTATAAGAAGATAGCAAAGCGTTTTCAGATGCCAATATCCTCTGTTCGGAATGTAATTAAGAAATGGCAGTCATCAGGAACAGTGGGAGTTAAAGCAAGATCTGGAAGACCAAGAAAAATATCAGACAGAACAGCTCGCAGGATTGTGAGAAAAGCAAGTCAAAACCCACGTTTGACTGCACGATCCATCCAGAAAGACCTGGCAGACACTGGAGTTGTGGTACATCATTCCACTATAAAGAGATACTTGTACAAATATGGTCTTCATGGAAGAGTCATCAGAAGAAAACCTCTTCTACGTCATCACCACAAAAATCAGCGTTTGAAGTTTGCAAATGAACATATAGACAAGCCTGATGCATTGTGGAAACAAGTTCTGTGGACCGATGAGATTAAAATAGAACTTTTTGGCCGGAATGAGCAAAGGTACGTTTGGAGAAGAAAGGGCACAGAATTTAATGAAAAGAACCTCTGTCCAACTGTTAAGCACGGGGGTGGATCAATCATGCTTTGGGGTTGTATTGCAGCCAGTGGCACAGGGAACATTTCACAAGTAGAAGGAAAAATGGATTCAATAAAATTTCAGCAAATTTTGGCCGCTAACTTGATGCCATCTGTGAAAAAGCTGAAGTTAAAGAGAGGATGGCTTCTACAAATGGATAATGATCCTAAACACACCTCAAAATCCACGGTGGATTACATCAAGAGATGTAAAGGTTTTGCCATGGCCTTCACAATCTCGCTTGACCTCAACATAATTGAAAATCTATGGATAGACCTTAAAAGAGCAGTGCGTGATAGACAGCCCAGAAATCTCAAAGAACTGGAAGACTTTTGTAAGGAAGAATGGGCGAAGATACCTCAAACAAGAATTGAAAGACTCTTGGCTGGCTACAAGAAGCGTTTACAAGCTGTGATACTTGCCAAAGGGGGCAGTACAAGGTATTAACTCTGCAGGGTGCCCAAACTTTTGCAGACGCCATTTTTTTGTTTTCTGT